>JAODAL010040430.1:0-36925 GCA_025379985.1 Phyllomedusa bahiana
ATGGATAGTGTAAAAAAATGCACATTGTAAAGGCGGTACTTTACTATAGGTGTTTGTTGGAAACCCACTGTAGATTGTAACAGGCAGATATAGTGTAACATTAAGTTGATACATTGTAACATCAGGCAGATATAGTGTAAGAAGCTGATACATTATAACATTAGGCTTATACATTGTACTGGCAGGAACATATAGTATAACATCAGGTTGATATATTGTTCTGTCAGATAAATATAGTGTAAGATCAAGTGTAGTATCAGGCTGATACATTGTAGTCTTAGGCAGATACTTTCTACATGGTATCTACCTATATAGATCCTATATGTTTCTATAGATCCCTGACCTATGTGTAGCTTGCAGCAATATAGTATTCTACCTTGACCTCTCACTGCCATCTATAGACATACATGCTGTTACTATATACATCACAATAAGTGCCCCTTGTTTACATGCTCTCACTCTCTCCACTGTCTATGCACATTGATCTATGCTGACCGATCCACTGAGGCAAAGTCAAGTTGCAGTCTTGCCTATCTTGGTCCAGGCAGTCGCCTCTGCATTGACTCTTCGGGTCTAGCTAACACTACAAGGACCATGTCTATGCTTATGCTGTTGAGCCGGACTGCTCTGCGTCCTGCTGTTTCCACCAAGTCGGGGAGCTGGCTGGGGATGAGCGGCCGGAGGCATCCGGGGAGCTTGGGCTTGCAAAGCTGCCGGCTGTTGGGCACACACCCAAGAAAAGAGCCCATGGAGTCGCTGAACACGGCACAAGGAGCCAGAGACTTCATCTACAGCCTTCATGCCACCGAGCGGAGCTGCCTCTGAGGATGCCACAATTGAGTCAAACTATGTAATGGACGCAAATATATTCTATATAATGGCCACCTACCAAATGGAGGTGAATCTTTCATTCAGCTCTATTAATGGGGACAGTTTCAAATTTATTTTTTTGCCTTAGAGTTGCAATTATTTATTATAAGGATTTATATTATATGAAGACAGTTCATTCCTATTGTGACCCATAGAGCTTGCAATCTTTTTCGCTGTAAGAACTTATATTATATGAAGTCCATGTATTCATATTGTCACCTGTAGAGCTTGCAATCTATTTCGCTATATTAAATGGCGACAGCCTATTCATTCATATTGTGACCTATAGAGCTTGCAATATATTTCCCTATATTATATGGAGCCTGCCTTTTCATTCATATTGTGACCTACAGAGCTTGCAATCTATTTCACTATATTAAATGACGACAGCCTATTCATTAATATTGTGACCTATTCATTAAGGATTTATATTATATGAAGACAGTTCATTCATATTGTGACCCATAGAGCTTGCAATCTTTTTCGCAGTAAGGACTTATATTATATGAAGTCTCTGTATTCATATTGTCAAAAAAGAAAATTCACATATGTGAAGAGAAGAGTGCGACTCACCACTAGCTGTCTTGATAATTGCACCTGTTTCTGTATTCATATTGTCACCTGTAGAGCTTGCAATCTATTTCACTATAAGGGCTTATATAAAGACAGTAAGTCTATTAATATTGTGACCTATAGAGCTTGGATTCTATTTCACTATCAGGGCTTATATTATATAAAGACAGTAAGTCTATTGTGACCCATAGAGCTGGCAATTTATTTTGTTATAAGGATTTATATTGTATGAAGACAGTGAGTCTATCTATAGGAGTGTGGGAGGAAACCTGAGAATCTGCTCCGAGGGAACCCACGTGACCAGAGAGAGTGCAAACATACTCCATGTAGATGTTCGGATATGAACCCATGACCCCTGTGCCAACCACTAAGCTCATGGGTGGGTTGCAGCTCATAATAGGAGTATAATGTTACAGAAGGAAGTGTTTGACATTGGTTTGCAGGTCTGGTTAAGGCTGGGTTCACATGTTGCATTTCTCAACAACATCAAAAACGCACGCACGAAAAATGTGCATGTTCTAGGCTGAAAATGTTTTTAGAATTATCTTTGGAACACAGGTGAAGTTTGGGTTAAAGAGGTATTCTTATCTCACACGTTCATGGCATATTGATGAATAAGCCATCAATGTGTGATAGGTGCGGGCTCCACCTCTGCAACCTGCACTTATCTCAGACTTCTGAAGGTCTCCGTTTACAGTGGAGAGACGCTCACACTTGCACATGACTCTCCATTCTGTTTTATGGGAGTTCCCAGTAAAGGGGAGCCATGTGTGCTGTACTGGAAACTCCCACAGAACCGAATGGAGAGTTGTGTGCATGCATGAACTGTTCTTCATTCTGAACAGACTTATAGGGGCCCATTCCCAAGATAGGTGCGGGTGCCACCTCTGGAACCTGCTCCTATCACACGTTGATGGCTTATCCTATTGAGTGAGATGGGAACCACCCTTGAATTAAAACCGCATGTCTTTTTTTTACTAGTACATTCAGTAAATACAATGTGTGAACCCAGCCTTAAATGGGTTCTGCAGCTCCCCTTGAGTGGTGCAGAGTCTGTAAGAAAATAAAAAAGATTACCCGCCTCTGTACTGAGGTTTGTTCAAGCAATGCATCTTCCAGAATGGAACGTCAACACTGAAGCCACTTATTGGCTGCAGCAGTCACGGGACGTCAAAGGGATATGCCATCAAACTCTGATAGGTGCGGGTCCCATCCTTTTATATAACCCTATATATCACAGAGCTCAGCTTCTCTCCTCTATCATATAACCCTATATATCACAGAGCTCAGCTTCTCTCCTCTATCATATAACCCTATATATCACAGAGCTCAGCTTCTCTCCTCTATCATATAACCCTATATATCACAGAGCTCAGCTCCTCTCCCTCTATCATATAACCCCATATATCACGGAGCTCAGCTCCTCTCCTCTATCATATAAACCTATATATCACAGAGCTTCTCTTCCGCTATCATATAACCCTATATACCATAGAGCTCAGCTTCTCTCCTCTATCATATAACCCTATATATCACAGAGCTCAGCTCCTCTCCTCTATCATATAACCCTACATATCACAGAGCTCAGCTTCTCTCCCTCTATCATATAACCCTATATATCACAGAGCTCAGCTTCTCTCCCTCTATCATATAACCCTATATATCACAGAGCTCAGCACCTCTCACTCTATCATATAACCTATATATATCACAGAGCTCAGCTCCTCTCCCTCTATCATATAACCCTATATATCCCAGAGCTCAGCTCCTCTCTCTCTATCATATAACCCTATATATCACAGATCTCAGCTTCTCTTCCTCTATCATATAACCCTATATACCCCAAAGCTCAGATCCTCTATCATATAACCCTATATATCACAGAGCTCAGCTTCTCTCCCTCTATCATATAACCCTATATATCACAGAGCTCAGCCTCTCCTCTATCATATAACCTATATATCACAGAGCTCAGCTCCTCTCCTCTATATAATAACCTATATATCACAGAGCTCAGCTCCTCTCCCTCTATCATATAACCCTATATACCACAGAGCTCAGCTTCTCTATCATATAACTCTATATATCACAGAGCTCAGCTCCTCTCCTATCATATAACCCTATATACCACAGAGCTCAGAATCTCTCCTCTATCATATAACCATATATAACACAGAGCTCAGCTTCTCTCCTTCTATCATATAGCCCTTTATATCACAGAGCTCAGCTTCTCTCCTCTATCATATAACCCTATATATCACAGAGCTTCCTATATATCACAGAGCTCAGCTCCTCTCCCTCTATCATATAACCCTATATATCACAGAGCTCAGCTCCTCTCCTTCTATCATATAACCCTATATATCACAGAGCTCAGCTTCTCTCCTCTATCATATAACCCTATATATCACAGAGCTCAGCTCCTCTCTATCATATAACCCTATATATCACAGAGCTCAGCTCCTCTCCCTCTATCATATAACCCTTTATATCACAGAACTCAGCTCCTCTCCTCTAGCATATACCCTATATATCACAGAACTCAGCTCCTCTCCTCTATCATATAACCCTATATATCACAGGGCTCAGCTCTTCTCCTCTATCATATAACCCTATATATAACAGAGCTCAGCTTCTCTCCTCTATCACATCCTGCTCTAAGATAGGGCGGCATAAACCATCTGAGAGATTCACATTAAATATGTAGTTACTAGTATACACAAGTAGCAGAGCTGAATATGTTGAAATCTTTGCTTCATTGAGGTGTAATAACCTAGTGTAGTTGTGACTGATGATAATCTCAGCTCTGCTACATCTAACCACCTCTTACACATAATTGGTGGAATCCAGATGATCTCGGAATAAAATCTCAACAAGTGTCAAGGTCAGAAGAAGACGTAAGTGACACCTTTGAGGCGATGAATTCCGTTAGGTGTCAGAACCTGCCAAGACGTCTTGTACTAGTTTATGACGGCGAGTGTTAGTGACCTGACCGCTTGTGATCAGCTGTTATCATACGGCAGCTGGGGACACCGGGTATTGACAGTGAAGGAAAATCCATCAATGACGATCACTTAGAAAGTTATATGAGCTCAGTAAATCGTGTTTGTGTATTGAAGAGCGTCACAGTGACTGTATGTAGTGGAGCTGAGTTTGTAATTTGGCAAAACTTTGGGTTATTTGACATGGGTTTACCATAGACTGTGGGTAAAGGGAAATACCAAGGCTCTTCCCAGCCCTCATTTCATCTGCTCTGTTACAATATGAGTAATAATAAAAATATGTATGAATGTCATGTGGTCCAGAACCCAATAAGGGGTCACAATCACCACTCTCCTCGGTTTGGCAGCTGGTTCCCTTTAACAGGAAGAAGCAGCTAAGAGCAGTTTCACAGATCACAAATTCTCATCTGCACACAAAGTAGCAGAGATGTATTTGTCACTGAACCCTGCGGTTTTTATGCTTAAAGGGGTTGTATCACTACAAGGATTGCTGCTTTTTATGTTAAAGATCTTACAAAAACAAGTCACTTTGCAATATGTGTCCATTAACAGTGTCCTGCCTATTCCTAGATGTCCCCTCTTGTATGGGCTGCATCAGCCCCTCAGGTCGCTATAGCTACAGAGCTGTTCCATCTCTCATGATAGGCTGCCAGCACTGGTCACTATAGCTACAGACCTGTTCAATCTCTCCTGATAGGCTGCCAGCGCTGGTTGCTATAACTACAGACCTGGCTTCTACTGCAGCCTAGTGGAAGCCAGTAAACACGCCCCTGAATTCAAAATGAAACCAAGAAAACAAGACTGAGGTAAGATGAATTGATGTAGTGAGACAACCCCTTTAATAATGGGATACTATAGTAGGATTCAATTACGTCCCATTAATTGTGAAGTCACTGTGTAGTAGATTGTAATGGATTGTGATGTCAATGTGCAACTCAGCTCTGCTTCATCTATGTGCTCATGTGGTTTTTCATGTTCCGGTTTGTATTCCATATACACAAAGAACCAATTACTGCGCACTTGTCAGTGTTATCGGCTGATTGATTTCATACGTGTTGGGAGTTACATTACAGCGATCCGGCCCTTTAAATAATGCAGAATATGAAGTGGTTTCTGTTCCTCTTGTGGACGGTGATTAATTAGGGTGGGAAAACTTCTGCAAACTGCTGGCTGCAAATTGGACTGTGATAGACCTGGGATGCCACTTATGCAGCAGCAGATACAAACAATGCGTCACTCTTCTTAAAGGGGTACTCCCACCAAAAATGTTGATAACATATCGGTTTGGGGCGCGGCTTGCGCTGAGGGTTTGCCCCTATGCAAATTAATAGCAGGGGGCAAACCGCGTCCCAGCCGCGCACCACCCGCGGCGACGCCCACGGCAGCACCGCGCGGCCGCCGCGCAGTGAACTCCCTGTCAGGAATTGACAGGAGAGTTCTTCACACGCGCGGGTTTGGTCCCGGAGCCGTGGCCAAACCCGCGCAGTGTGGATATTAACGCGGTTTCCCATAGGAAACCATGTTAATAAACCAGGCGCGATTTGGCCGCGGTTATGGCCGCAGAAACCGCGTCGGAACCCGTGGCCATAACCACGGCCAACTCCGTCGTGAGAACGAGGCCTTGATGTGGTTTGGACGAGGTTTTGGGCGAGGAAAAGCTCCGGAAACCTCGTCCAAAAAACACCGTGTGAACATGCCCTTAGGGTTTGTTCACACGGCGTGTTGGGTCCGTGTGAACGTACGTTTTTAGATGTGTGTTTGGGTCCGTCTAGACAGACCCAAATATGCATCTAACAATGAGCAGTGTATTTTACACTGCTCGCAATGTAAAACACGCATCGGCATTCAGACAAATGATTGCTGATGCGCGCCTCATTGCGTCTTTCGGATCCGTTCCAAGATTTGTCATGTCAATTCTTGGTCCGAGAGACGCAGCAGGAGCCCTATAATAAACTACAGGGTGCGATTCTGCTGCATCCAACACATCCAAACACACAGCTTCGTGTTGGATACGTTTAGGATCCCATTGCTGCTGCATTTTTGGAAGCGATTTTCGGATCCAAAACGGATCCGGAATCAAATCCAAAAACGCCGTGTGAACTAGCCCTTAACTCCTCAACAAAGAAAAATAAATAAAGCAATATTTTTGGAAAAAGTCCTCATTTACTGTCCCCTACATGTTGAAAGCTGATCTTTGTAGTGAGACAACCCCTTTAACAGTAGGTGTTCAGTTTCCCTGCAGCGCCACCGCAGGAGAAATGAAGGATTACACAGTATCCATTTATATCAGTGAGATGTCTGTGTGATGCAGGACCTCCACGAAGAAAGACTCTCTTTTTTTTTTTTTTTTTTTTACTGCTCTCCACTCCAGGAGATGAGGATCCTAAATAGAGGAACCCCCTCAAAAAGATCATGCAAAAACAAGTCACTTTGCAATATGTGTCCATTAACAGTGTCCTACCTATTCCTAGATATCCCCTCTTGTATGGGCTGCATCATCTCCTCAGGTCGCTAGAGCTACAGACCTGTTCAATCTCTCCGGATAGGCTGCCAGCACTGGTTGCTATAGCTACATACCTGGCTTCTACTGCAGTCTAGTGGAAGCCAGTAAACCACTCCCCTGAATTCAAAATGAAACCGGGACTGAGGTGAGATGAATCAATGTAGTGAGACAACCCCTTTAAGATTGGCTAAGGGGAGTATGAAAATGTCTGAAAAAAGCTGGACAGCCCCTTTAAGGAACTGCTAATATAGATTACTATGGTTTGCAACTTGTGACTTTCCAGATGTAGCACAACGATCGCAACGTGTGACTGATGAGATCCTATAGCTACGGTGTTAGGGAGCTGGCACTCCAAATGATGATGGAGGAACTTGCATTAAATGCGGGTGTTAGGGAATCAGTGACTTGAGGCCAAATCCCATTGTGTATTGCAGACATGGGAGGAGGAGAATTCCTGGTTGCATGCGGCCTCTACACTACAGTACGCTCCATCTGTTCTCCACTACAGAAATAACTCAATCTTTGTCAGTGTCTGCTTTTTCTTTTCAGCTGCCTCCATACATTTTATGGAAAATGTGAGGCGTCTGCCTGTAGCTTGGCCTGTGCGGTGGTAAGGGAGTTGCCTCATGTGATCTGCAATGAATAGGAAAGTCAGCTGGTATTCAGGGCAGTGATTCATACGTCTGGAGCCGAGCCTCGGTGTATTGGAAATGTGTCAGGCTGCATCTCCCCGGCCGGCGCACGCGCTCTTATATCTTGAAGCTGCATTAAATCTAAAGTTATCGGCTATAGTGCTGCGGCGAGCATCAGCCACGACGATGTATGTGGACGTTGTCCGAACTGGAGATATGTATCAGAAATCACTGTTATAATGGGGGTAGGAAGTTTCCTGAACTTGTCTGGCCTCCTTATGTACAGTCACCATAGCAACCAGTCAGACCACCGCTATTTTCTGTTAACCTAGACTGGGAAAGATGTAATTGGTTGCTATGAAGTGCATGGTTGCTATGGGCTCCTGCCCCACTTTTTGTGTGCAGCTGCATTAAAATTGCATACTGCAATGACATTGTGACACCTAAACAGACATAGAGGTTGAGCGATGGCAATGGTACCACGAAATTTCATGTGACACTGGGCCTTATTTATCAAAACTGTCTAGCAGTAAAACTGTCTTTGTTGCCGATAGCAACCGACCAGAGCTCATAGCGATCGACTGTGAAGCTCACAGCAACCAATCAGAGCTTGGCTTTCTTTTCTTTAACTGCTCTGAAACAATGAAAAGAGTGATCTGATTGGTTAATACAAGTTCTGATTGGTCGCTGTGGGCTCTGGTTGGTCGCTGTGGGCTCTGGTTGGTCGCTGTGGGCTCTGGTTGGTCGCTGTGGGCTCTGGTTGGTCGCTGTGAGCTCTGATTGATACAAACTCTGGTTGCTATGGGCTCTGGTTGGTTGCTATGGGCTCTGGTTGGTTGCTATGAGCTTTGGTCGCTGTGAGCTCTGATACAAGTTCTGATTGGTTGCTATGGGCAACAGAGACGGTTTTGCTGCTAGACCGTTTTGATAAATAAGACCCAATGCCACGTGACATTTCGTGGAACCGTTACTGTCGCCCAACCTCTATCCCTCAATCAGAAGTAGGACCAATATATCAGCAAGTACCAACATATAAGGGGCCGTTCACACGGCTTATTTCGGCACGGATTGGCGCCGTACTGCGCGCCGGATTTGCGCTGCAGTACGGCGCCAATCCGTCGCAGTAATTACGGTAATCCACTGCTCTCATAGAGAACAGTGGATTCCGTCGCTCCTACCCGCTCGGCGAATCCGCCGGGCGGGGAGAAAGGGACCTGCACATTATCCAGGCGCAATACGCGCCGTGGATAATGGAAGTCTATGGGGCCGGCGGGCCGCGCCCCCGCACCCGCCCCTTATTCAAGCCGGAATTGCGAGCGCAATCCGGCTCGCAATTCCGTCTGGAATAAGCCGTATGAACCGGGGCTAAGGGTAATGATATGAATAGATGAACGCCATCCAAGACCACAATTACCCAATACGTATAACAAACTAAATTTTATTAGAAAATATACCAAAGACATATAAAAAAATGAGTGCTGGAGTACTGAAATGTGCCACTAGGAAAATATCAAAAATGTAACAAAAATACAAAATCATATAGAGTTAGTATATAAAATATAAAAATATATATAAACGTATTTACCCCATACAACAGAAGTACCAAAATAAATAAATATATAATCCAAACTAACCCATAATATGATAACCCAAAAAATAATAATAATAAAAAGAGGGTGACAGACCAGCAATACACAAAATCACCAAATGCGCGTTTTGCACACAAGCTTCCTCTATTCCTATTGGGCATCATTTATCAAAACTGTCTTAACGGCAAGGGCATATCCATTGAAAACCGCCCCGGACAATGTGGTTTGTAACAAGTATTTCACATGTGTTTGTATGGGGATTTAGGGTACTTTTTTTTTATATTTGTGATTTACAGTCAGAAGCAAGTCCCATTCATTTCTATGTGGTTTTGGACACTGATCCGCTCTGGAAATCATATACAAATGTTTGGGGCGCGTTTTACACCAGGTTTTTGTAAACTTCCACATGGAATACAACTAAAGAATGAACACGTTTTTTGATGGCGTTAAACTGACCGAAAATACCTGTTGTATGAAGTACAACGCGGATTTCCTGTTGATGTCAATTGGAAGGGTTTACTTTTGGTTTTAGATGAGTATTTCCAGATGGAATCCGCGTGGATTTCGACTTGAAATACTTGTAGTGTGGACATGTATGAAAGCTGTCTGTCTAAAATGGTCTTTGTTGCCCATAGCAACTAATCGGAGCACATAGCAACCAATCAGAACACCCCTTTCATTTTTCCAGAGCACTATATGAAATGAAAGCGGAGCTCTGGTTGGTTGCTACGGGCTCTGGTTGGTTGCTATGGGCAACAAAGAAAGTCTTACACCTAGACAGTTTTCATATATAAGGCCCTTGAAGTTCACCATGTAAAGAATCATTTTTTTAATGCATAGTGATATACTTGAGCACGTTTTTATTAAATTTTTTTTACAAATATCGTCGTAAAATGGATCTTTTTAAGCTCTACATTTCACAAAATTGTGAAAAAAGTCAGTGCAGTCTAATATACCATTAGGAGCCAGTTAGATATTTTTTAGAGCAATATAGTAAGTTTATTGATGCAGATCTATTTCCCATGTGAAGAAGAGGGACATTTCAAGAGCAAAGAGGAACAGAGGGACATGGTTTAAAAATAGGGACTGTTATCTCCAAAGGAGAGACACTTGGGAGGTATGTCTTTAGGCTTTAGTCAGGAATCCTTAGATCTCTTGTTACTTGGCCTCGTTGTACGGTCACTGGTTTAAGGCCTTGTTCACATTGAGGCAGATTTATCAATACTGTCTAAACTTAGACCATGTAAACTTAGACTAGTAAGAATTGCAATACCACACTTTTCATAGTGTTTCCTTTAAGGCTATGTTCACACGGGTGAATTTCAGCGCGCATTTTGCATCATATTTGTGCTCTAATATGAGCGAGATGTGCGCTGAAATTACAGTAATCGATAGTTCTCATAGAGAGCTATGGATTACGCCTCGTCTTCCCGCTCGGACAATACGATCGTATTGTACGCGCGGGGAGATAAGTGACATGTCAATTACTTGCGGCGAATACGCGCCGCGAGTAATGAATGTCAAGGGGGCCGCGGGCTATGGCCCCCACCCCCTGCGTTGCGGGATTACACGCCGATCAGCGTGACTCCTGAACACCCGGCGTAATTGCGGGGCCCCATTATTACGCCGTGTGAACATAGCCTAAGGGTAGGGAATCATAGTGTGACCAATAGTCCTACCTCTGATGCGTCTGACAATGGCCACATGAGTTTGCCGAACAATGCGGCGATTTGCGGACGCATCAGAGGCAGGACTATCGGTCGCACGGTGTATTCCTACCCTAATAGGGGGTGGAACTTATGGACTAGGCAACTCTCTTGTAAAGACTGCTGACAGTCATGGGAGCTTGCTGCAAATGTGTTTATACTGCTACCATTGGGTTCAGCATGATCTGGATAAATATGTATACATGGAAATCCTCCACAGCTTTTGTCATATGACTATGGCTGTATAAAGAGAAACTGGATCTGGATCTCCGCGCTACAAGAGCTGCAAGGATATTTTATGTATCCTAAAATAAAAATTACTTGTCGGATTCTGCATTTGGTGTACGTGAGTATTTTCACATGATATTGCAAGTGGATTTAGGGTAGTTTTTTTTACTCTCAATTTACAGTCCGTAACAAGTTCCATTCATTTCTAAGTGGTTTTGGCCACGAATCCGTGTTAAAAAATCACATACAAAGGTTTTGGACGCGATTTACAAGAGGTTTTTAGCCATCCCTTTGATCAATAAAAAAATTTCCCAATGTTTTCCCGCATGGAATCACCCAAAAAACTGAAGATGTTCAAAGTATTTTTTACGACGAAAAATTGAACGTCGAAAATACATGTATGAACTACAACACATATTTTCTATTGAGGTCAATGGAGATGGTTTCCTTTCGGTTTTGGGGAAAGTATTTTAATTTAAATCCGGGGGGTTTTTCATTTGAAATACTTGTCCTGGGGACAGAGCCTAAATAGAGTAGATGGACCGTAGCGTATTTTCTAGCATCAGTATGCCTGTTTTTGACGACCGATTTTAAAATAAGATCAATAAGTTTTTGATGACAGGACACCATCCGGTCTTGTTCCCGATGTAAACGCTGAATGGGTCCATAGGATGAACTGGTAAGATGGAGGCCAAAAGTATGTCCCTTGGCCTCCATTTGGCCAGTAAACATCTGTATATTGCAACGAAAAAAAATAATGGAATAGCCTTCGTTATTCTTGGGTTGGCCCCATTTAAGGGATACACCAAATAAAAGGGAAAAGGGTTGGTGATATCAACTTCCTGTTTTTGACACAAAATATATGGGAGGGGAAAAAACTTTTCAAGATGGGTGTTGACCATGGGACCTTCGCCTGGTGCCCAAAGGAGCTGCTCATCCTGGGACAGTAAACATCGGGGGTGATACCAATTGCTTTAAAAGGGGGAAAAACCCCCAGTACTGCATCTCTCATAAAACTGTAAGAGCTACAGGGGGGTACTTTCAGACACTGAAAAAACAGCGATAACCCCAACCAAGATGCAATAAAAAATTAAATCCTTTTATTGAAAAGCAAAAAAATTACAAACGATGCAACGATCCCATAGGCAAACAAAGACCTCACAGCTCGGAAACACTTACGGTTTTTGGGTGTAAAAACACCCTTAAACATAGCAACAAATTAAACAACAACCTTTCTTAAATATAACTTTTTAAAATATTGGGTTTATTGCCCAAATTTTTGCCTCCCCGCCCGTGCATATTTTGCGATACAGCAAGCCGGGTATCCATTCCGGGCATGCCACAAGACGGCATTGAGACCAAGTTGACGTGCCTATGGGGGCAATCCGGTCATATGTCAAGATCACTTTTCCATAGCAGATAAAGATGGAAAACTAAAATTCCCTTTCCCGGGACATGCGCAAAGATGGCAAAAAGGGCCCCAAATCGGGAAATTCATGTGATGTATTTTTGGACATGCGCCCGAAGCATCATAACTCCGGGACCGGACGCGTACAGTGACCACCGGTTTCCGCGAAAGAAAAAAAGGGACATGGAAACCAAAAAGTAACAAAAAAAAATTTTCATGTAATAAATAAGAACAAAATTTTTCCTTTCGCGAATAAAACTCAAAAAACCCCAAAATTTAACACATGTTGAAACCCTATAGTAAAGAAACAGGAAAAGGGGCAAAAATTTGGGGGATCCTAAAAAATTTTGGGAAAATTTTAAAAGAAAAGAAAATCACCTTAAAAGGTGAACATTGGAGAACACACAAATAGGCACATCTAAAATTAAACATTAAAATTTATCAAACATGGGAGAACCAAAGGGTTTAAGGGGGAATAGGTTTATTGGACCCAAACCCCTTTCCCAGTTCAAAAACGGGAAAATTTTTTCAAATCAGAAAGGGAAACCCTTTAGTTCTCTCCTGAGTTTTAAAACCCCGGGGGTTTTAAAGACGTTTTTTAGGGTGGGGAACCCAAAAGGCCCCCGATCTGGGGGAAACCCTTTTTGGGGATCCCCTCCCCGTACTAAACGCTTTAAATTTTTTCTATTAAAATTATTTTTAAACCCCCTCGGGAAGCTTAAATTTGGGTGTTTTTTTCCCTAAAATATTCGACAAATTAGATCTTTTTTCTGATGGACTTTATTACTTATGCCCATTAACTTGTCTAAAAAAGCTTTACCCTCAATTTTCCTGGATTACTGCCTATAAAATAAAGGGTTTGCAGATAGAAACACTGTGCAAAATAGACCACATTAGTAGATTTTACAGTTAAAAAAGTTTTTTTGATTTTGTATTTTTTGGAAATTCCCATTATCAAAAATGTTTTTGTAGTAAGGGCAAAATCGCACTACGGTTTTTACGGGGTGCCCCCCGCATTTAAAAACCCCTTTTTTGTCCAGCCACAAACGCTGGGCCTATAAAAATTGAAAAAAAAATTTGGGGTGGGGTTTAAAAATTACCCAGTGTACTCCCCTTCCTAGGGGCCCAACATACACCCTTTTTTGTTTGTCCCTTTTTCTAGTTTTTTGGATCCTCAGATAATATGGGCGGGAAATTTCAAGCAAATCTTTTTGATCTCTAAATTTTGTGGGGGTATAATCCAAAACCAATTTTCGGTCTCCAATTGCCCCCTGAACTTTTTTTTTGTCAAACCTTATGAATAAATGATTCCTGCCCCTTCAAATTTACAAAAGGGAACTAGCTCGTCTTAACATCCTTGGGGGGATACCCCCGCTAGAAAAAACTATTCGAATTGAAAGAGTTTTCCCTTGAAAGCCCTCACCCCCTTACTGCAATTTCTTTTGGATTTTAAACCATCTCGCCTACAGGTATACCTTATGGCATTTCTTCGGATGAAAACTTTTTTAATGGAGAATTTTGTTGCCAGCTGTACTCTTTTATAAGACCCCGGGCTAATGGTGTCTCCTGATACCCCATTAAGGGTTAAATCTAAAAACTGGGGTTTTGATTTTTCACTGCCGAAAGCGTTTAAATTTAAAATTAAAAAACAAATTTTTGTTTTAGAAAAAAAATTTAAATCCCGGGATTTCAGGCACATCCCCCCTCCCAAATGAACAGGAGGTCATCGTGTACCTGCCATACCAAAGAGATGGACTCCCAAAGGGGGTTTTCCGGGGGGGAGATATTTAAAAGTTCCCACCAAAACCTTGGGCCAAATTGGCCAAGGGGTGGCAGAATTTTGGCCCCCCTTTGGGGACACCCCAAACGTAGAAAAAAGCCGATTAAATAGAAAAAAATTATATTCATTTAAAAATTCCCTTACGTTATTACAAATTTAAGAAGCCTCCTGAGTATACTCGTAAAGGATGAGAGAAAAAATCTAAAATGGCCGAAATGCAAAGGGGCAAGTTTTTTGGAAAACAAAACTTTCCCCACGCAATTTAAACCAGACCTTTTTCCGGCCCCAAACTGGTAGATTCCAAAACCCCCAGGGAAAATTCCCCCTTTTTTGTCCCTCACATGAACCCCCCGGGGGCACTGTAGCAGTCCGGGCCCCGGGTTTATGAGCTTCGAGATGTCCAATATAAACACATAAATCCCAAATTTTGCCTTATGCCATCTATGCGCATGCCCGGAAGGTAATATAGTTACCATTTGTATCTGTTGGAAAGGGCTCGACATAGACCGGATATGCGTAAGGCACGTCAGATTTGGTCTCAATGCCGTTTTGTGCGCACCCGGAAGTGGAATCCGGGCTTTGACTGTAGTAGCGCGAATAGACGGGCAGGGAGGCAAAAAATTTGGGCAATCAACCCAAATGTTTATAAGAATTTTTAAAGAAAGGTTGTTTTTTACTTTTATGTTTGATTAAGGGTGTGTTTACACCCGAAACGGTAAGTTTTTCCGACGCGTGGGTCTTTGTTTTGCCTATGGGATCGCTTGCATCGTTTGAAATTTTTATGCTTCTTAAATTAAAAGGACTTAATTTTTTTTGCACTTTGGATTGGGGTTACGCTGTTTTAACAGTGCTCTGCAAGTCCCGTTTGGATGTGCCTGAGGTTTTTGGGCAAGGCTGCTGATTATACCACTTTTGGACTATTTGGGGTGAGCTGCCATTTTTTGTTTTGTGGGTTGTGGGTGTCATTAAAAGATAAGGACATGTACCACCGACTTTTCTTAGGGGGGCCTCTAGACCCCCAGTCAGTGCTGTACCCTAGTAATACATGAAGAGCAATACAAGACTATCACAGCATGATGTAGAGAGGCACTATTTGCTGCAACCTGCGTCCCACTAAAACAGTAAGAGCATACAGGACAGAGACCGCATGTACTGTAGGAGGTGCTATAGACCCCAAACACTGCAGACCTCACTAATACAGTAAGGCATACAGGGGCATGTATATGCACTATATGTAGGAGGGGCTAAGACCGCCAATCACCATCACCCCACTAATCAGTCATGTAAGAGCAGTAAGGACATGAGTACGGGACTGTACTATGGGTTTGGTAGCACCTCTGTAATCACTGCATGCACCCTGATAATGCAGAGGTTTTACAAGTAAAATATTCATAATTGGGTTATGGGTCTGGCACATTTTATCTGAAAACCCCCCCTCAAGTGCAGTGTCCCCCTTTTATGTTAAAAATATTTTATTCGAAACCTTCAACCCAGGGATCACTGTGCTAAAGACTGTGCCCCCACCACCAGCTGGAGGGGGGGATTGTGGGGGGAACGATATGCCACCACCACTTGTTAGCGAAGGGCGGCTTCTACTACACTCGCAGTCAGCGCCCACATCAAAGTGTTGTGATCTGGGTGTTAATAAACAACAGGTGGGGAGGAAGTGGTCTTATCCAAACTCACTCCACTGTGCCCTGCACTCAACAGTGTAGCGGGTCGACATTTATATACATAGATGCAGGTTTTTTCCTGGGACAAAAACTCTGCCCTTAAAGGGGTTTTGCCACGATTGGTTTGTTGACGTGGGATCCTCCAAAAATGGGCATTAATGACTTTTCTAAATATATGTGATTACAAAAAATTGCAGCCTGAGATAGCTACAGGCTGCCTATACTGCCCTTAGTTACTTTAAAGTTACTATTAGATAAGAGCTGCTGGCCGTCTTGCACAGAGAAAATTCTTATCTGATGAAAGGAGCTGAGAAGCATTTCAAGGGGACCGGGTAGAGAATATGTTGTTTTTGGTATACAGAATCCACTAGTTGTAGTTGAATATTTGAGTTGAACATTTCTCAAGATCCCTTATGCATGCTCTGTGCTCATGGCTGTGTCTATGGCTCTCTCAGCGTGGCTTGTTTACATTTGATTCTTAGCAGATAAGGCACGTCCTGGCAAAACCCCTTTAAGTGGGGGCGTTCTCTATTCCAGTCCCTGTCCTGGGATGGGGTATATACTAATAGACATATAAAATTGTATTTTTTCTTAATTTTTCTAGGTCCGGTATTCTGCTCTCATACAGTAGTCTTGGTTGTAGTACTTTCCATCACCCTATTGTTGCAGATGAATATAAAATCTTGTAACTCCCTATAATTTGCTGCCGCTAACTGTGACTCGTTGCACTCGGCTCTTTTATTTGATGCGTGTTGATTGATTTTATTGTTGGAAATTGCTCTGAAAATAGGCTGTTTAGGAGGCAGCATTGATTTCATGCTCGTCAGAAGCTGCCGTGACGCTCTGATGACTTTGCATTGACAGATTCTGGGCTTTCAGTTGTATATAAGTAACATTACAGCCTTTCTTTTCCTTGTTCTCCCAGCTTTTCTGTTGGGCCATGTTTACTCTGGAAGGTTTCTGTGCGTTTTTACCTATGTGGCACTTTTACTGCAGAAGCCAGTTAAGCAGGGTTACAGTGGGTACATACCACGTTTAGTCGCCTTTCCAGACCTCTCTTATGGATTTTTATTTGGATACCTGAAAAAATTATCTGAAAGGAATATCATGGGACTGATACATGGGGGGTAAACAATAGGTCAAAATCTAGTAGGACTTCTGGTACTACATTTGTTTATTGAATGTTGCACCTTCTGTGCTGGAAAGGATAAGCACCGGTCGAAGGCACAGAAGGCGTATATGTTCAATGAAATAGAAGCATAGTCAATTTGGGATAGTTAACCTTTTTTCTTAAAGGGGTTTTATCGTTATATTTGCAGCCATTTATACTGGTTGCTAGCAGGCCTTATGAAATGGAGGGGCGTGTTTCTCGCCCTGCAGGGGGTATCTTCTCTCTCTGCAGACACGCCCCAAAGTGTGCACGTGAGAATTTAATTCTGTGTGGAGAGGGGGAAGGGAAAGTTCTCAAAGCTGTCAGGTGACTAAGGAATCCATTGGAAGTGAAAGCTAAGTGTATAATCTACATTTCTGTTCTCTCTAAAATACTTTGTAATTAGAATGGACATTTGACATTCGCGACTACTGAGCAAAGAGGTCTCCTATCTCTCTAAGTCTCTCTCTCCTCTCTCTCTCTCTCTTCTCCTCTCCTCTGTCTCTCTTCTCTCTCTCTCTCTCTCTCTCTCTCTCTCTTCTCTCTTCTCTCTGTCTCTCTGTCTATCTGTCTCTCTGTCTCTCTCTCTCTCTTGTCTCTCTCTCTCTCTCTCCTCTCTCTTCTCATCCTGCAGATTATTACACCTCTGAACTCTACAGATCTGCAGAACAAAACTATGTACTTTAACTGTGTGTTTACATGGGACTGCACAAGATCTCTCTCTCTGCTGTCAGTGAAAAGAGCAAACCCCGCTCGCATACGTCGCAACTACAACTGATTGCTGACAGTGAAAAGAGGCAATAACCCGCAGCATACGTCGCAACTACCACTGATTGCTGTCACTGAAAAGAGCAAACCCCGCACGCATACGTCGCAACTACCACTGATTGCTGACAGTGAAAAGAGCAAACCCCGCACGCATACGTCGCACACTACACTGATTGCTGTCCACGAAAAGAGCACAACCCCGGCACGCATACGTCGCAACTACACTGATTGCTGACAGTGAAAACGAGCAAACCCCGCACGCCATACGTCGCAACTACCACTGATTGCTGTCACTGAACAAGCAGCAAAACCCCGCATGCATACGTCGCAACTACCACTGATTGCTGTCAGTGAAAAGAGCAAACCCCGCATGCATACGTCGCAACTACCACTGATTGCTGTCAGTGAAAACCGCTCTCTCTCCCTTTTTCTCCTTGCGCGCTCCCTTCCACAACCTCTCACCTGCTACTCTGTTTGACGCGCGTTCCCAAATACGACCTGGGCGGACCCAACCGGAGCTCTCACTTCGTTTTCAACCATTAAACAAACGTCCCGTTCTCTTAAACCATACCACTTTACCTATGGTAACCAAGGACCTACAACCTCAGATTTTTGGTCCCCTCCTGTTCAACAATGATCTTTGAAACAAGAAAACCCCTTTAAAGATCCATTTCTGTATTCATTGGAATACTTTTTTCAGGTGTCTTAAAGGTATGTTCACACGGCCTATTTGGACGCTGGTTTAGACGTGATTTTTTCTGCGCCCCAAACAGCGTCAAAACCTCACCTGAAGAGGGACAAGTTTTTGAAAGAGGGCAAAAACCCTGACCAAAAAACGCGTTGAGAAACACGGCTAAAAACGCGCCGTGGCTTTTGAAGCTCTCCATTGATTCTTAAGAATTCACATGACGCTTCTTTTTCAGCGCCCAAAACAGCTTCCAAAAAAGCGCCTAATATGCGTCGTGTGTGATCGTTGTTTTAATAGGAATAGCTGAAAAAATGAATGGGGTGTTTTTTTATGCTGTTTTGGCAGCGGAAAAATCAAAAAAAAACGACCCCGAAAAAACTGGTCCAAATAGCCGTGTGAACTAACCATAAGGCTGTCCCCCATGACGGGTTTTGGCCGGTTT
The DNA here is from genome assembly GCA_025379985.1 of Phyllomedusa bahiana. Taxonomy (NCBI): domain Eukaryota; kingdom Metazoa; phylum Chordata; class Amphibia; order Anura; family Hylidae; genus Phyllomedusa; species Phyllomedusa bahiana. The sequence continues at coordinate 19,013 of JAODAL010040430.1, forward strand.
TTAAGGGTTTGCGGTTTTTTGGGAAACCGCTGAAAAAACCCGTCCGAAAATAAAGCCAATTGTAATTATGGAAACCCGTGCAGAGTCCCCATGCACGGGATTTCGCCTGGCGGTTTTTTTTGGCGGAAAAAAAAAAAATTGTAGAAGCACCATCTTCCGTCCGGTTTCTGGAGGATGATGGTTCTTTTGGGAGGGGGGAGGGCTTTTTCTCCGCTCACGAAGGAGAAAGCGCCCCCCCGCGGCCGTGGGGCGGTATTTGTCCTGTGCCGTGTAAACGTGCCCAAAGAAAAAACAGAAAACTTCATACTCGCAGCCCCAAGGGGGTGGACAAAAAAACCCCCTAGTGCTAGCTTGGAAAAAATTCACAGTTGCCCCCCCTGATGAATAATTTGTAAACCTCCCCCATTTTACTAGTGGGGCCACGCCTAGAAAAAAAAACTGCACATTGGATAAGTCCCCAGTTCCCCAGTTTGAGGTATTTAAAGATCCCCATTAGGGAAGCCCCCAATGTGAAATTGTGCATGAACCCAGCCTTAGTAAACCAAAAGTGTGTCGATCTATATCAAAATATATTTATCCTTGTGCAAAGTTGTGTATTTAGTGCCAAAAAAAGGGAATTTTCTTGTTTTGGATGGTTTCTCATGGGGTTTTGGCGGTTAAAAAGTCCCAAAAACAAACTGCAATCGTCCTCACTTTTCAATGGAAAAAAAAAAAAAGGTTGCCCTAGCACAACAGATTTTTTGTGCTAAATCGCTCTAAAAAAAAAGCTTGAAATCTGCCTTAAATCCGCATCAAATCTGTGCCAACTTTTTAAATTTGGTGTCGGGGAATCCGCATTTGATCGATGTGGATTTTGATGTAGATCCCACGAAATGTTGGGCAGTAAAAAACCTGTGTGAACCTATCCTTAGGTGGCCTCTACTTGGCAAAGTGTAAAATACTGGTCGAATTCTTATTTTGCAGTCGGTTTTTGTATTGTTGTCACTTTTTTGCCGCGGTATTAGGATTTCGGGCGCCCAATGTCATAGAACAGCACTATAATCCGCTGTTTTCCGGCGGATTATAGAACATGTTCTAAGTTTTTTTTGATTGGATGTGAAATCCGACCCCTTATTGAGGTCGGTGGGGATGGTTTACAGTTGGATGTTTGGGTATTCTAAATACGGAATCCAATTTAAAATCTGACTGTAAACCCGTCCTGTGGAGATGTCACTAAGGCCCTGTTCGCACGGCTGTTTGCTGGCGTAATTGCGGGGCCGGATTTTGCCCCGCAATTACGCCGGCAGCCGTGCAGCGGGCGGGGCGGGGGGCCGGCAGCTCGCCGGCCCCATAAACATTCGTTGTTCACGGCGCCGTAAATAATTGACATGTCACTTTCTCCCCCCCCCCGTGGCGGATTCGCTGAGCGGGTAGGAGAGACGGAATCCATTGTTCTCTATGAGAACTGTGGATTACCGTAATGACAGGGACAGATTTCAGCCGTACTGCAGAGCAAATACGGCACGCAGTACGGCTGAAATCCGTGCACAAATAAGCCGTGTGAACGATACCTAAGTGTGAATAAAGGCGGAAAGATTGATTGGTGTGGTTGTTTAAAATCTATCATAACACTGCATCTGACACAAGTCGGAATCTCTCAGTAGTGCAGCCTCAGGCGTCAGACCTGTAACGCCACGTGATTGTATCTCACTGTAGAAATAAGGCCTAGGGCAGGCATCCTCAAACTGCGGCCCTCCAGCTGTTGGGAAACTACAACTCCCATCATGCATTTATATAATCTAGAACAGTGGGAATGATGGGAGTTGTAGTTTCCTAACGGCTGGAGGGCCGCAGTTTGAGGATGCCTGGTCTAGGGTGTGGACCCCGTGCACACAGTATTATGTCTGTATTATGGACCTATAGATACACTGGGCCACATGTATGAAAACTAGGTCTAGGTCTAAAACTCACTTTATTGCTCATAGAAACCAATCAGAGCTCATAGCAACCACTCCGAGGGCCACGTTCCTTTCAGCTCGCGCTCTGGAAACACCGAACAGGGCGCTGGGAGTGGGTGCTATGAGCTGTGATTGGTTGCTATGAGCTGTGATTGGTTGCTATGGGTAACAAAGTGAGTTTTAGACCTAGACCTAGTTTTCATACATGTTGCCCATTGTGTCGCCATATTGTACCTCCATGACACTGCTTATTATCCCATAAGGCTAAGTAAGGGTATGTTTACACGGTGTAATTGCGGCGTGTACAGTACGGCTGCAATTACGCCAGGTGCTTTGGGAGTCGCGCTAATATGCACGTACTCCCACAACCCGCTGGTCCCATTGACATGTATTGCTTGCGGTGAGTATTTGCCGCAAGTAATTGACATGTCACTTATCTCCCTGCACGTACAATACGATCGTATTGTAGGAGCGGGGAGAGGAGGCGTAATCCATAGTTCTCTATGAGAGCTAGGGATTACCGTAATTTCATCGCGAAATTTAGAGCGCAAGTGCGCCGCGAAATACGTGCCGAAATTAGCCCGTGTGAACATACTCCCAGAAATGCTTCGAGGTGAGAATGGCTTTGCCATAGAGTATGTGCTGCGCAGGCTATGGTTTTCTATCCTTTTCAGCCAGAACAGTTTATGGGTGTTATATTTGGGCTCCTTGGTGGCAGTAGTTGGGGGTGGTGACAGTAGTTTTGTAGAAGGAAAATGTCCAGGAGTCTGTCCCCAGCAGCACAGAGTATTTTAGGAGAGGATACTGCCGACTTTATGGGACAGAGTGACCTGATCCATTGTGTTGGTCAATGAGGACTCCACAGGGTGTGACAGTGTCATGATGTCAGGAGGGCAATGAAGTAAAGGAAGTGTTGACCGACATAACAGCACAGAGTATTTCAGGAGATAACTGTGCAGAGAGGTATAGATCTGTTTTCTTCTGATATTATGTCAGTGAGGACAGGACTGCAAGTAGTGGGAAATGGAGAGCAGATATTAGGCTGTGTTCACATCTGCATTGGAGCCAACATCTTGGATTTTTTTAGGGTATGTTCACGTTGGAATCCGCATTAAAATGCACTTTCCATTGATTTTAGACTGTAACACATGTGGTAACACATTTTTATCTGAAGAAGCGCCTAATGGTGCGAAACGTGTTATAAGTATGTGTTGTATATGTGGAAAGGGTAACTCTCTTAATTTTTAATGGAATAAAAAACCTTTATTTAAAACCATATCCTCGCTAATCACAAAAGTTTATTTTCTTCTGGAATTGAGCGCCGGGTCCATATTTTTCGTCCTCATCCTTGCCGATTTTAGACTGTAGAATATGGGGTAGATTTTTTTTTCGACATGGAATTGAAAAAGCAACAGCACTTCTTTGACACAGAATAACTGTTGATATACTTCTGGCAACCGAGGCATGGAAAATTGCCATTGAAATAGAGCTAATCCATGTCGATAACTGTTTAAAAAATTGCCAATACAAAGGCAGCAATCTGTGACCTTGGATTTCTGCAATGGATTTTTCCTGATGGACTAGAAGATTTAGATTGCTGCAATGACCTAAATCTTTAAGCAGCACAGAGTATTTCAGAAGATGATCTGTATTCTGATCTTATGAACATTATTGTGACCGCATCACAACCTGTAGTAGCTACAATGTGGAACCCAACCCAATACATATGTGTACAGGTCTTGTGTTTTTTTTTTTGTTTTTTTTTATCATTACATTTTTTTATTGAAGAAAATTTTGTTTACAGAGGAAGAAAAACAGGACATAGTCCAACAGGTCTTGTTTTTGTTACATGGGGATTTGTCTTTCTGTAATGTTGATTTACCGTTGGATTTATGTAATCTTGACCCAAGATGATGATTGCCTGTGTAATATGTGTTGCATCGAGGCTCAAGTTTTCCTTTTATTATCACATTAATCCTACAGGTATCAGTAAATTACTGCAGTGAAATTACACTGAGAGGATCAATGACAGGATAGAGCCGCCCCAGGACCACTGCAATCTCTATGGTGGTCCACAGCGGGCAGATTATATTGATGTGGTGTGTGATAAATCTTATCTTCTCATGTTTTGATGATTGCACTCAAGAAACCCTGCAGCAACAGTTTAACAACCGGGAACTTATATGCGGTTACAAAGCATTACATTATCTAACAATTTCACAGAAAACAGTTTTTTTTTTTTTTTTTTTAAATAATACTACTATATATGTACAAGAATATAACTACTATAATGCTGCTCCCTATGTACAAGAATATAACTACTATAATACTGCTCCCTATGTACAAGAATATAACTACTATAATACTGCCCCCTATGTACAAGAATATAACTACTATAATACTGCCCCCCTATGTACAAGAATATAACTACTCTAATACTGCCCCCTATGTACAAGAATATAACTACTCTAATACTGCCCCCTATGTACAAGAATGTAACTGCTATAATACTGCCCTTTATGTACAAGAATATAACTACTATAATACTGCTCACTATGTACAGAAAAATAACTACTATAATACTGTCTACTATGTACAAGAATATAACTACTATAATACTGCTCCCTATGTACAGAAAAATAACTACTATAATACTGCTCACTATGTACAAGAATATAACTACTATAATACTGCAAGCAAGTGCACAGACGTGCAAACCAGCTTCACGATGAGGAGGAATGAGAGTTCAGCGTGATGAGTGGTGTGGATAAAATCCAATCAATTTATTTGAATTTCTTTAAAACCTATCCAAAAATATTTTTTTTGAAAAAAAAAGTGCTAGGATGAGGATGGCTTAGCATAACAGGTAAGTAGCAGCTATGGCATGGCACAAACAGCAGACGTGTTTCGGGAGTTAATCCCTTATTCTTGGTTCCATTGTGCATGTGGGGGAAGGGCAGGATGTGACTTTAATAGTATATCGTTGGCACCGCCCCCATAGCTTAAACAAATAACCATGTTAGTAAGACAGTGCTTTAAAAACAAACATATATGTACAATTAGCAACAGGTTTATCAAGAATCTATTGATGGTAGCAAAATAGCTGATAGAAACATGTATGCAAAAATAGATGCAAAAATGAATGCATATATTTAAGATTTGTTAATAGATGCAAAAAATTAATGCATATATTTGGGACGGTGGGTCGACGTGCAGCTTCAACCCTTGGTTACCAATACCCCCGGATATTTGAGAGACACTAAGCAGCTCATTCCCGTCATGGAACATTTGCCATGGCCAGATGGAGCAGTTTGGGTCCCATGTGATGTGGTCAATCTTTATTCTTCTATTCCTCATGATCAAGGCGTTTCTGCCTTGGAGTTTTTTTGCGTAGATACAGCGGTTTCTCTCCAGACAAACAGAGGTTCATCATATCAGCTGTTGAATATTTGCTCAGCAAAATTTTTTTTTATGTTTGATAACCAATTTTTTTTACAAAATGTGTGCTTTTTATGGGAGCTAGATTCTCCCCACCCCTTGCGGGAAATTTTACATGGCTTTTTTTTGAAGAAAACATATCTATACAGTGATAAACAATCCATTTTTAAATACATCTACTGGTTTTGTAGATATATGACTGTTGTTTGTGTGGGAGGCCCTGTTGATATGATAAAAGAATTTAATTTTTTAAACAGCAATTCAAGAAATGAAAAAATTCACATATACATGGAATAATTCAAATATTCTTTTCTTAGTTTGTACCGTATCAGCCCCAAAAACAGAGGGTACACAGATAAGAATCAGTCCCTACTGTAAACCCACAGCAAAGAATTCAATCCTTTTGGCCTCATCCTGCCATCCGGGACACGTCACCAGCAATATCCCTTTGGGCGAGTTATGCCGCCTTAAACGTAATTGCAGTGACTGACAGGAGGTACAATCAAAACAAAAAACGTTATGCACTAAACTAAAACGTAGAGGTTATAAACAAAGTCATCTTAAAACAGCAATTCAAAAAGTTGGCAATTTAGACAGGAATACTTTTGTTGCTGGAAAGTCCTAGGAAAAAATCTATATTTGGGGTTGACAGGCAAGAGCGCACTTTCAGTACATGTTATAGTTCGCCATACCTGAGTTTTTGTCCGCATCATCAGGAAAATCTCCCACTGCTTTATATTAATTCTAAAATCAAAAAAATTTTGGAAAATAATGTCACGGTTTGTAGCCAGGCGAGCTCCTAATCTAGGAACCATGTTTATCTCCAGCCTGTTTCAAACTAAAAAAACTAAAAAAATAGAAATCCAACCATGGCTTGATACAAAAGGTTTTTTCAAATGCGGGCACACAATATGCACTGCCTGCAATTTTGTACATAAAACTACTTCGTTTAGTTCAGCTAGTAATGGAAAAACATTTGAAATACGGGTCACACATCAATTGCAATAGCAATATGTGATTTACCTTATTAGCTGCATATCTGCAACTTTAAAATACGTCGGTTGTACTCCGGCCCTTTAAAAATTAGATACGCAGACATCTTTCAGATGCTATCCGTCCGGTGTCTTTTAAGTCTTCTGCAGTATCGAGACATTTCTCGGCTGTACATGCGGGGAATGTCTCTTCATCTTACGTTGTTTGGTATTGAAAAAGGGGATGCGTTCACCAAGGGGGGGTGTCTGCAAAAAAACTCCTCTCAAGGGAAGCGTGGTGGATCTTTCAGTTATCCACCTGCGTACCTTTAGGGTTAAACACCCAACAAGATCTCACGTATCACTATTAACAAATCTTAAATATATGCATTCATTTTGCATCTATTTTTGCATACATGTTTCTATCAGCTATTTTGCTACCATCAATAGATTCTTGATAAACCTGTTGCTAATTGTACATATATGTTTGTTTTTAAAGCACTGTCTTACTAACATGGTTATTTGTTTAAGCTATGGGGGCGGTGCCAACGATAGACTATTAAGGCATGTTCACACGGCTTAAAATGGGCCGTATTTCGGTCCGTAATTACGCGCCGAAGTGCGCAAATTACGGGCTGAAAACGGCCCATTCATTACGGTAATTCACAGTTCTCATAGAGAACTATGGATTACGTCTCTCTCCCCGCCCGGCGAAGCCGCCGGGCGGGGAGTAATTGACATGTGAATTACTAGCGGCGTATACGCGCCACTAGCAGGGAGTGTCTATGGGCCGGCGAAGTGCCGGCCCCCCGCTCACTCTCACGCTCCCGCCCCGCCCCCGTCCACACGTCGTAATTGCGGGGCGTAATTACGCCCTGCAAATACACCGTGTGAACATAGCCTTAAAGTCACATCCTGCCCTTCCCCCACATGCACAATGGAACCAAGAATAAGGGATTAACTCCCGAAATGCGTCGGCTGTTTGTGCCATGCCATAGCTGCTATTTACCTGTTATGCTAAGCCATCTTCATCCTAGCACTTTTTTTTCCCCCAAAAAATATTTTTGGATATGTTTTAAAGAAATTCAAATAAATTGATTGGATTTTATCCACACCATTCATCACGCTGAACTCTCGTTCCTCCTCATAGTGAAGATGGTTTGCACGTCTGTGCACTTGCTTGCTGTTTGCTGCTGGGAGTAGTCCACCCAAATCACCGTGACTCCGTTGAGGCCTCAGGATCCCCAGGTGAGCTGGTTCTCCTCCACCTTGTTTGCTGTACTATAATACTGCCCCCTATGTACAAGAATATAACTACTATAATACTGCCCCCTATGTACAAGAATATAACTACTATAATACTGCCCCCTATGTACAAGAATATAACTGCTATAATACTGCTCCCTATGTACAGGAATATAACTACTATAATACTGCTCTTATGTACAAGAATATAACTACTATAATACTGCTCCTATGTACAAGAATATAACTACTATAATACTGCTCCTATGTACAAGAATATAACTACTATAATACTGCCCCTATGTAAAAGAATATAACAACTATAATACTGCCCCTATGTACAAGAATATAACTACTATAATACTGCCCCCTATGTACAAGAATATAACTACTATAATACTGCTCCTATGTACAAGAATATAACAACAATAATACTGCCTCTATGTAGAAGAGCATAGCTACTATAATACTGCTCTCTATGTACAAGAATATAACTACCATAATACTGTCTCCTATGTACAAGAATATAACTACTATAATACTGCCCCTATGTACAAGAATATAACTACTATAATACTGCTCCTATGTACAAGAATATAACTACTATAATACTGCCCTCTATGTACAAGCATATAACTACTATAATACTGCCTCCTATGTACAAGAATATAACTACTATAATACTGCCCCCTATGTACAAGAATATAACTACTATAATACTGCCTCCTATGTACAAGAATATAACTACTATAATACTGCCCCCTATGTACAAGAATATAACTACTATATATTACTGCCTCCTATGTACAAGAATATAACTACTATAATACTGTTCCTATGTACAAGAATATAACTACTATAATACTGCCTCCTATGTACAAGAATATAACTACTATAATACTGCCCCCTATGTACAAGAATATAACTACTATAATACTGCCTCCTATGTACAAGAATATAACTACTATAATACTGCCGCCTATGTACAAGAATATAACTACTATAATACTGCCGCCTATGTACAAGAATATAACTACTATAATACTGTCCCTATGTACAAGAATATAACTACTATAATACTGCCCCCTATGTACAAGAATATACCTATGACAATAGTCCCCTTTGCACCTGATTGCGCGTTCTGATTGTTGTTGCACTGATTCTTGCATATTAGGAAGCTGTTGTTTTTCTGTTTATCAGAAATGACTTTTTGCTCAGAATTTCCTTCTGTGCCAAGACTGGAGCAGTTCAGATTTATGTTACTTATAATGGAGAGCAAAAAGTTAATTGTCCGTGACGAATTATACAGATTTGTTTCTTCCCTGGATGATGGATGTGGCCGGGTGTTTGATCTATGGATTCAGTCCTCGTTTTATTTAGTCTATTTCACGGTCGCAGTGAACCCGCCATCTGGTGGATCTAAGCTGCCAAAGTTTGGACCTGTACCTTTTCTCCCTTCATAAAATTAATATGTGTTCATAGGGTAATTTTGTTTTGCAGAGAGACCAGGTAGGTGTGTGGAAACTTGTACTTCTTGGTCGCTGTACTGAAATTGTATTCAAAAAGGCTCATGGGAAAAGAGCTTGGACTCGGCAGCGCCACCGATTGAATGTGGCGTTACTTAGGTCACATCCAACTCATCCAATATCAGTGGGATTAAAGTCGTGCCAGTTATTCATCTACAGACAGCTGTTTCGGGGGTTTACTATGTTATAGGCGCTAGGTGGAGCTCAAAAGGGGTTATGTTCCTCATCATAAAGAAGCACCGTGACTTGAGAAGCGCTACATCCCATATCTAATTCTCTTTCGATGACCTTTTTTGATTTTTTTTTTTTCTCATTTTAGTTACGCAAACATGGTCTCCACACGCCTTCATGGTGCTTCTCCCTAATGAGGATCATTACCCCTTTTAAGCCACACTCTGTGCCTCTCACTCAGGCAGCCAGTACTCTACTCTTCACTGATGATGGGCAAACCCCCAAAACAGCTGTCTGCAGATGAATTACTGGTATGGCATCCATCCCATTTACATAGCAAGACTCAGTGAGTCGGATGTGACGTGAGGAACACTATATCCAATAGGTGGCAGAGTCCTAGCTCCTTTCCCCTGATCACTTTAGAATCCATCTGAGGTGGGCGCACTTGTTTTTGAGACACAGAACTAACCAGTGACGGTAGTCGAGTCTCGGGGCCCACCATGCAGCTACTGTATATGACTTTTGCACTCCGCTTGCCTTGCTCACTAAAAAGCAGCCCTGTGCCTGCCATGCCCAGGTGCCCACCATCCCAGGGGCCCACCAGTGGTTTTCCCTGTGGCTCTGTCTGAGCCTGGCGCTAACATTCTGATTTGCACAGACCCCCTTGCAGTATTAATATCACCATGGTGTCGGGAGTATTTTTTATGTCCTGTGCATTTTTTTTACCTATTGTTTCCACAGATTTTTTGGATAATTGTATGATCACTGGAGGTCTGACCACTATGACCCCCACGATCACAAGAACACAGATCCTAAGCCTCCTGGGGAAATAGACATGTGTGAGCGCTGCTTCTTCAGTCCGAGACATTGGATGAAGAACACTGCACTTGGCTGTTTTGGTCAGTCCCATAGACTCTGAATAGAGCATTGGTGCTTGTTCTCGACCTCTGCAACATTCGGATTCAGCAAGAAGCCATTAAAGGGGTTTTGCCACAAAGTAAAATTGATGTGGGAAGTTTGTAAATTAAATAAGAAACGTTTTCACCATTTCATTAAAAATGTTGCACCGTTTCAGTTTTAGCTGCTCCCTTAGTGATCCATTGTTTACAGCTCATCTCCAGGGGATACGACCAGGGCTTAGAGCTTTTCACTCCTGGTCGCACATGCTCAGACATCACCTCTCCTCTCAGGCAGCTACTGAGTGTTCAAACCCCAGGTGCTGTCATTCTACTCCCGTCCTCTGCCCCTCCTTTAAAGTAATTAGTCAAACGGTGCAAATAAATAAAAAAAGAAACCTCAATCAGGTCTGTGCATTGGGAAAGAGAAAAAAAAATCCTCAGGTTTGGTTCCTGCAGGGATTTGAACCGCGGACCCTTGTGCCTAGAGGCAAAAGTTTTACCTCTGAGCTACATTGTAACTACTCACAGCTCTTTACATAGACAGACATTTCTTTGATAGGAAAGGCCTGGTGATGTCATCCTGCTGGGTCACATGATATGCAATTTAAACAAATTGCACACGCCCCCTTCTGAGCACACAGAGCTGGAGGCAGGAGGTATGAAATGAGATCGTGGCAAAACCCCTTAAATTGTGGCTTCTCTACTGTCGGCGCTGGCTTTACTTAGTCCGGCATACATCTGAGAGGCCGTCTCATAATGCTACGTTTTTCCTGCAGTTCAAAGGTTGACAGAGGTTTTAATCAGCGGCATTGACTCGTGACCTGTATTTATAAGGTTTGGAAATTGTTATTTTTAGGTTCATTATAAGAACAGTCTTGACTTCTCCCGGTTTCCATTCAGCAATAAAGATTACACTCTTTGCATTCCAACATGTGTAATAGCGCTATTCACCGCCATGGAGCCAGTAATAGCCAGATCCTATCTCATGGAAACAAATGATAGGAATTTGTAATTAGTTTAAATTTTGTGCTGTTTCATTTCTTAAAGGGGTTGTCTCACTACGAAGATCATAGTTTAAAATGAGGGGACCAAAAATCTAAGCATGTCCGTCCTTGGTTACCATTCACAAAGTGCTATGGTTTAACAGAATGGGCTGTTTTTTTATGTGCTTAGCAACCGTGTTTGAGCCCAGGTCGGGTTACGCCCCGCTAAAGCATTACTGGCTGTTGGTTGAGCGTTGTATCCTGCCCAGGTCGTGGGCGAGAACGTGCAGGCTGAAACCATGTAGTGAACAGGTTGCAGACAGGAACACGCAGGGGAATGAAATCACAGACGGGAGTGCATGCACAGACGAGAGAGAGAGATCTCATGTGCAGTCCCTGGTAAAATGGAGAAAACACAGCAGTCCCACGTAATACAGAAAGAGGAAATGCAGCAGTCCTATGTAAGATGTACAGTCCTATGTAAATTACATGCAGAGAGAACACAGCTGTAGTGTGCAGTCCCACGTAAAACAAGTTTGTGACACAGATATGCAGTCCCACTTAAATCACTTTTGTGCGTAAATCAGAAACGGAGAACACAGCTGTATACAGCAGACCCCATGTAAGATGTTCAGTCCCACGCAAATTACAGAGAGAGGACACAGCTATACTGTGCAGTCCCACGTAAAATAACTTTTCTGAGACAGATGCGAGGTCCCACATAAACAACTTGTGATACAGATGTGCAGTCCAATGTAAACACAAACCGATAAAGCGTATAGTTTTGTTCTGTAGATCTGTAGAGGTCAGAAGTGTAATAATCTGCAGGATATAGAACTATGTGAGAGAGAGAGACAAAGAAAAAAAAATTACCCATCTTTTCCTGAATGCTGAATGTCAAATGCCCATTCTAGTTACAAAGTATGTACAGAGAGCCATACATTTAGATATACACTATTGAGTTACTCTTAGGTTTCACTTCCAATGATTCCAATGACAGCTGAGAACCTCTCCCTTCCCCCAGCTCACACAGAATGAATCATCATTTGCACACTTTGACAGCATGTCTGCAGAGAGATAAGTACTCCCTGCAGGGAGGAGAAACCCACCCCTCAATTTCACAAGCTCTGCTTGGCAACCAGCATAAAAGAAGGCCAACTGTTGCAACGAGACAACCCCTTCAATACATCAGTCATCAGAGCTTTGAATGTCGACTTCCAAATTACCTTCATAGAGTTGGAAGATAAAATTCTGTCTGCCTGCAGCCACCACTCGGGGGAGCTCACTGCTTACGGTTATACATTCACTTCAGTGCTAGACTCTATGCAGTAAGTTCATCCTATGTTGGTGACTGCAGGCAGTCATGATGTGTTTTTTTTTACTTTATCTATGTAGAGGATTTGGAGCTTTGTATCTGAAAAATATTGCTCTTACCGCTTTACAGATACAGTATAATAATAGCACCAAACTGATGGTAACAAGTGAGGAGTCGGGTTAAACGAAATTGTACCTGATAACGTTGATGTCAGGTTACCCATTTTTTGGATAAGTGACATTGTATATAATAATAGAATCGAGCTCTATACATATACTTTTCACTTGACGGACTCTCAGATCTGTCATCAGGTTTTGCTGTCTACTGATGTATTTTCAGCTGTGTGACATCTGACAGAAGAAACACGGTGCCATTTAATCGCTCTTGGGATGCTAGGAGATATATATGTGTATATATACACCACTCACAAGAAGTTAAAGGGGTTGTCTCACTACAAGGATTGCTTTTAATGTTAAAGATCTTGCAAAAACAAGTCACTTTGCAATATGTGTCCATTACCAGTGTCCTACCTATTCCTAGATATCCCCTCTTGTAAAGGGCTGCATCAGCTCCTCAGATCGCTATAGCTACAGACTGTTTGATCTCTCCTGAATAGGCTGCCAGCACTGGCTCCTATAGCTACAGACCTGGCTTCTACTGCAGCCAGTAAACACGCCCCTGAATTCAAAGTGAAACAAGAAAATAGGACTGAGGTGAGATGAATCAATGTAGTGAGACAACCCCATTAAGGATTTTTGGCTTTTGTTTCAAATTTCAGGCTGAACATAATTTCTTGAAATTTATTTTTTTAAATGAACTAAATGAGAGCATGTCTTAAATTTAGAAGCACATTTCCAACTGTTCTCTGTTTTACTGCTTTTTGCACAACTTGCTGATCTGGCCACTGAGCTTAGAGCGTCATCAGCAGGTTGTATCAAAGATATGGAGAGACTGGAAGAGTCACAGAAAGGCAAAGAAGTGTATGTCCTTTGGCTCCATCACACACCGATGAGCGCTTCATTGTAACCAATGCCCTGAGGAACCAGATGATGATACCGCACAACTCCAGGCACGTTAAAGGGAGGTGAGAAAAAACCAAGTTTCACGTCAGACCATTCATAACTCTATACCTCAGGGTGGTCTGCGGGCTAGACGCCCAGCAATGGTACCTGACCCGGCTGATGCATAGCGCTCTCCTTGATGTCTCCAGCATCGTTGGTGGCCATCATTTCTGCCTAATGTGAATTGACTTTCACCACTGAACGGCACTGAGGAGCACTGGTCCCTCGTCAAGTGTAGATGCTCCCGGGCCCATGCAAGACGATGATGCCCGTGCCTGGTGGAGTGGTCAGGTCATCTAGCACGCAGACCACGCTGATGTAAACGGTTATGATTGGTCTAATGTGACATTTGGTCGACTCTCACCTCCCCACATACCTGGCATACCTTGGAGTTGTGAGGCATTCATCACCGGTTCTGCAGGGCATTATGAAATGGTTATCAGTTTATATTGGAGCCCAAGGACGTCCACTTCTTTGCCTTTCTGTGACTCTTCCATTCTTCTCTGTATCTCTGATACAACCTGCTGATGACACTGTGACACTCTAAGCTCAGTGGCTACTTCCATCTGATAGCATCCTGCTTGAAGCCTCCCAATGGCGAGGTACTGTTGATCAATTGTAAGGTGTTGCCTTGGTCTCATGATGTCATAATGTGAGTACCAGGATGAGGGGGGACGGTTTAAATCCCAATTGAAATTGATCCCCTTATTTGATATATAGGGTTATATGATAGAGGGAGAGAAGCTGAGCTCTGTGATATATAGGGTTATATGATAGAGGAGAGAAGCTGAGCTCTATGATATATAGGGTTATATGATAGAGGGAGAGAAGCTGAGCTCTGTGATATATAGGGTTATATGATAGAGGGAGAGAAGCTGAGCTCTGTGATATATAGGGTTATATGATAGAGGAAAGAAGCTGAGCTCTGTGATATATAGGGTTATATGATAGAGGAGAGAAGCTGAGCTCTGTGATATATAGGGTTATATGATAGAGGAGAGGAGCTCTGTGATATATAGGGTTATATGATAGAGGAGAGGAGCTGAGCTCTGTGATATATAGGGTTATATGATAGAGGAGAGGAGCTGAGCGCTGTGATATATAGGGTTATATGATATAGGAGAGAAGCTGAGCTCTGTGATATATAGGGTTATATGATAGAGGAGAGGAGCTGAGCTCTGTGATATATAGGGTTATATGATAGAGGAGAGAAGCTGAGCTCTGTGATATATAGGGTTATATGATAGAGGGAGAGAAGCTGAGCTCTGTGATATATAGGGTTATATGATAGAGAGAGGAGCTGAGCTCTGTGATATATAGGGTTATATGATAGAGGAGAGAAGCTGAGCTCTGTGATATATAGGGTTATATGATAGAGGAGAGAAGCTGAGCTCTGTGATATATAGGGTTATATGATAGAGGAGAGAAGCTGAGCTCTGTGATATATAGGGTTATATGATAGAGGAGAGATGCTGGGCTCTGTGATATATAGGGTTATATGATAGAGGATGGAAGCCGAGCTCTGTGATACTTAGGTTATATGATAGAGGAGAGATGCTGAGCTCTGTGATATATAGGGTTATATGATATAGGAAAGATGCTGAGCTCTGTGATAGATAGGATTTTATGATAGAAGGAGAGAAGCTGAGCTCCTGTGAATATTTAGGGTTATAATGATAGAGGGAGAGAAGCTGAGCTCTGATATTTAGGGTTATATGATATGAGTGGAGAGAAGCTGAGCTCTGTGATATATAGGGTATATGATAGAGGAGAGAAGCTGAGCTCTGTGATATATAGGGTTATATGAAAGAGGAGAGAAGCTGAGCTCTGTGATATATAGGGTTAAATGATAGAGGGAGAGAAGCTGAAGCTGAGCTCTGTGATATATAGGGTTATATGATAGAGGAGAGAAGCTGAGCTCTGTGATATATAGGGTTATATGATAGAGGGAGAGGAGCTGAGCTCTGTGATATATAGGGTTATATGATAGAGGGAGAGGAGCTGAGCTCTGTGATATATAGGGTTATATGATAGAGGGAGAGGAGCTGAGCTCTGTGATATTTAGGGTTATATGATAGAGGGAGAGAAGCTGAGCTCTGTGATATATAGGGTTATATGATAGAGGAGAGAAGCTGAGCTCTGTGATATATAGGGTTATATGATAGAAGAGAGAAGCTGATCTCTGTGATATATAGGGTTATATGATAGAGGAGAGAAGCTGAGCTCTGTGATATATAGGGTTATATGATAGAGGAGAGATGCTGAGCTCTGTGATATATAGGGTTATATGATAGAGGAGAGAAGCTGAGCTCTGTGATATATAGGGTTATATGATAGAGAGAGAGGAGCTGAGCTCTGTGATATATAGGGTTATATGATAGAGGGAGAGAAGCTGAGCTCTGTGATATATAGGGTTATATGATAGAGAGGAGCTGATCTCTGTGATATATAGGGTTATATGATAGAGGGAGAGAAGCTGAGCTCTGTGATATATAGGGATATGAATATAGAGGAGAGAAGCTGAGCTCTGTGATATATAGGGATATATGATAGAGGAGAGGAGCAAGCTCTGTGATATATAGGGTTATTGATAGAATAGAGAGCAGAGCTCTGTGATATATAGGGTTTATATGATAGAAGAGAGGAGCTGAGCTCTGTGATATATAGGGTTATATGATAGAGGAGAGAAGCTGAGCTCTGTGATATATAGGGTTATATGATAGAGGGAGAGAAGCTGAGCTCTGACAGGTTCCTTTTAAGACGGGCACGAGTCTACAGCTTGTAAATGCTAATATTCCTATTTTCCTCGTTGCAATGTAAATAGTCGTGTTAAGCTGTGTGGACAGCCGATCTCCTACATCACATGATTAGCATTCCTCACTGGTAGACTTATGGCTATGAATGTGCTCATTTATGTGGAATTCTTCGTTATGCTCTTGCCAGATTAAACATAGCAAAGTCTGTGGTAGAAGTCTCTGTAAATTCTGCTAGGAAAATCAACTGTACCTGATGTATTCAGGTTGGAGGAAATATATAAAATATTAAGGGCTGTCTGTGATTTACTATGTACGGGGTTGTTTCACTTGTCATTGTTCCCAAAGTTTTCGTTACAACTTTTAAATGAATTTATGTAATTTAGTAAAATTTGACATGGAGTTACCTTGATCTATGAGAAACATGAAGAAATCATAGCAAGTGTTGAAAGTGTCCACTATTACCAGCCAGGCAAGCTTGACTGTTTCACTTGTAGTACACTTTGCCTTTTAAAGAGGATCTGTGACATCCCCTGAGGGGTCTGAGTTAGTAAATGTGTTCCCTGTGAAATAATCCTGGAGCCTCTTCTCTCATATCTCAGTGCTGTGCTGTTCCTCTGTTATTCCTCCTAGAAATGTATTCCTGAATCTGTCAGATGGGCGTTACCAATTGGGGGCGTGTCCCTGCACAGTCTGACATTGTCCAATCAGAGCTGACAGTGCGTGCACAGACATGGCCCCAATTGGTAACACCCAGCTGACTGAGTAATACATTTCTAGGAGGAATAACAGAGGAACTGATTGTTAGGTTTTCAATCACGCAGTTGCATGAGGACTTGTTTTATGTGGCTGAAGATGTATTTTTTGGAGGCGCAGTTTGTTTGCCGCATAAAAAAAAATAATTTTGCAGCATGAACATAAAAAAGCGTTTCTCTGCATTTATTTTCTTAAATATTTTTTACACCACTGACGTTTCACACTAAATAACGTGATACATTAATTCTACAGGTTATTATGGTTGTGTGGGTAACTAATACTATGTGTTTTTTTTTTTTTGTGTGTAATGTATGCACAATCATTTTTTTCTTAAATATTTTTTTTAATTTTTTAATTTTTCCACACTTGTTATTTTGTAATCCCCTTTAAGGAATAACTATTTCACACTTAAAATTGTATTAGCATACTCTGTATATTCCTGTAGGCTAATACATTACACTCTGTGTCAGTTTGACACAGTCTGCTGTCAGAGAAACACACAGTGCACCCTGACAACAGATTTACTATCAGTGGTATAGTTACAGGTGTCGCAGTGGTCCCTCGAGCCCCCCTCGCCACACAGCTGCGGTTGCTGGGTCACACAGACCCAGCGATCGTAGCTGCCACGCCATAGGGGGCGCCATGTGTTAAAATCAACGTGCCGCCTAAGCTATCGCTTGTGCTAGACCCCCGCTCCCCAGCCGAAACAAGCAGCAGTAGGTCCCCATGGCACGGGTTTTTGGCAGTTTTTTCAGGCGGTGTGCGGTTTTGCGGAAACCGGACGGAATCTGTGCATCTCAATGTGAATGGGGAAGGCTTTTCTCCGCTCATCGCGGAGAAAAGCCCCCCCCCCCCCCC
>JAODAL010040431.1:0-36923 GCA_025379985.1 Phyllomedusa bahiana
TAATTTTTAAAAATCACACTCGGGGAAAACTTAATCCCCCGCAAGTGCATTTAAAATCAACTCGCAGTGCACTTAATCAAAACCAGTGCACTATAATCACACTCGCAGTGCACTATAATCACACTCGCAGTGCACTATAATCACACTCGCAGTGCACTATAATCACACTCGCAGTGCACTATAATCACACTCGCAGTGCACTATAATCACACTCGCAGTGCACTATAATCACACTCGCAGTGCACTATAATCACATCCGCGTTCATTGGTGAAATGTTTTGGGAAGCAGGACAAAAATGGCGGACCCGGCACACGTGCAATTCCAATAGAAGCCAAGGATGCTGGCTAAAGTTTAAAAATGTCCTTTATTCTTAAAAAGTGCAGGGTTGATCTGCCCTCGCACCGTTAAAAACATAGACAATAAAACCCTTAAGAATAATTAATTTAAGAATAAAGGACATTTTTAAAATTGAGCCAGCATCCTTGCCTTCTATTGGAATTGTGCGCCGGGTCTGCCATCTTTTTCCTCCCGCTTCTTTCATCCGAGAGCCGAACTGTAGGAGCCCAGCAGTTCCCGTGATAAGGGCTACGGCACAACAAAGCCTTGCAAGCCCATATGAGAGTTGTGCCTCTAAAATAGGAGCTTAACCTCCAAAGGTTAGCACACCCAAATCTGCTTTTAGTTTGACTTTTTATAACATATATTACTATTGTGCGCCCCCTTTGTTTTTTTCTTTCTTGTTTCCTTTGATGAAACGTTTCGATACATTTGATTTATTACACAAAGTGCTGTTATTTACATCATTGTGTTCTGGGAATCCGGCTTTGCGCTTCCTTCTAGAGCGGCCAATATAACAGAGTTTACATAGTCAGCAAGTTGCTGTATAGATCACACCTTGTGGGTTGCATTTAACATACGGCGCATTGGAAACTTTTATTATCCTCCGAATCCGAAAATTTCCCCGAAACAAGCGCCATTCCGGGGGGCGGGAGCCGGGGTGTGGGAAACGCCCTGGGTCTTAAAGCGCCGTTTGGGTTTTGTGGACAAAATGTTTTTGGGGCAACACCCATGTTCTGGGTCGTGGGGGCAAGCAGCGATGTTTCTGGTCTGGGACAAGCAGCCGATGTTCTGGGTCTGCGGGACAAGCAGCCGATGTTCTGGGTCTGCGGGGCAAGGCCCGGGTTTTCTGGGTCTGCGGGACAAGCACGAGTTTTGGGTCTTGGGGCAACAGCCGATGCGGGGCTCGGACAAGAGCCGATGTTCTGGGTCTGTGGGACAAGCAGCCGATGTTCTGGGTCTGCGGGACAAGCAGCCGATGTTCTGGGTCTGTGGGACAAGCAGCCGATGTTCTGGGTCGCGGGAAAAAAGCAGGAATGTTCGGGTTGCGGGGCAAGATCGATTTTTTCTGGGGTTTGGGGGCAAGCACCCATGTTTTTGGGGCTGGGGACAAGCAGCCGATTCCCGGGTCTGTGGGACAAGCAGCCGATGTTCTGGGTCTGTGGGACAAGCAGCCGATGTCCTGGGTCTGTGGGACAAGCAGCCGATGTTCTGGGTCTGTGGGACAAGCAGCCGATGTTCTGGGTCTGCGGGACAAGCAGCCGATGTTCTGGGTCTGTGGGACAAGCCTGATTTCTGGGGCTGCGGCAACAGCCGATGTTCTGGGGCTTGGGGCAAGCGCCGATTCCGGGTCTGGGGACAAGCACCCATGTTCTGGGGGCTGCGGGACAAAGCCCTTTTTGGTTTTGCGGGCAAGCACCGATGTTTTTGGGGCTGCGGGACAAGCAGCCGTGTTCTGGGTCGCGGGACAAGCAGCGATGTTCTGGTTGGGGACAAGCAGCCCTGTTTGGGGCTCGGACAAACGCCGATGTTCGGGTTCGGGACAAGCAGCCGATGTTCTGGGTCTGCGGGACAAGCAGCCGATGTTCTGGGTCTGTGGGACAAGCAGCCGATGTTCTGGGTCTGTGGGACAAGCAGCCGATGTTCTGGGTCTGTGGTACAATCAGACGATGTACTGGGACAGACGGACAAGCAGCCGATGTACTGGGTCTGTGGGGCAAGCAGACGATGTACTGGGTCTGCGGGACAAGCAGTCGATGTTCTGGGTCTGTGGGACAAGCAGCCGATGTTCTGGGTCTGCGGGCAAACAGCCGTGTTTCTGGGTCTTGGGGCAACCCGATTTTGGGTCTGCAGGGGCAAACAGCCCATGTTCTGGGTCTGCGGGGCAAGCAGCCGATTTCGGGTCTGCGGGCAACACGATGTTTTGGGGGCGGGGACAAGCGCCCATGTCGGGGTCTGCGGGGCAAAGCCGATGTCCCGGGTCTGGGGACAAACAGCCGATGTCCTGGGGCTGGGACAAGCAGCCGATGTTCTGGGTCTGCGGGACAAGCAGCCGATGTTCTGGGTCTGCGGGACAAGCAGGCGATGTTCTGGGTCTGCGGGACAAGCAGCCGATGTTCTGGGTCTGCGGGACAAGCAGCCGATGTTCTGGGTCTGCGGGACAAGCAGCCGATGTTCTGGGTCTGTGGGACAAGCAGCCGATGTCCTGGGTCTGTGGGACAAGCAGCCGATGTCCTGGGTCTGCGGGACAACAGTCAGTTCGGGTCGCGGGACAAGCAGCCGATGTTCTGGGTCTGCGGGACACTACACGGCGGCCGCCCGATGACACAGAACCTGATATTGGGTCTCCGTGTAAATTAGGTAAGTACTTTCTATAAATCTGTTTGATGGCATTACATGGTTTGTGGAATTTACACCAAAAGGGGGGAATTTTCCTTTTTTTGGGGCTTTGCGAAGCCCGTCGCTTCTTTTATGCACTTGCCTTTCAGCCCTGTTTAGTCATCCTTCAGGGCGTCCCCTCTCTCTGAACCGTGGGTGAATATTAGTGTCGGTGTTATAAGAATTGGAGCCACTGCAGTTACGCTTGGCACATACTATTTCTCCAACTGGAACTGATTTGGGATGGTGACTATCACAGTGCAGGGTAGTATTGCCTGCTATGGCTTTGCTATAAGTCTATAACCTCCCCGTGTGCGCCAGAGACAAAGATCCAAACAAGAAATCCTCTGATTATCAGCCAAAGATGTAAATCACAAATTAAACCCATGATTGTTCAGATAATCCATAAACTCCGCTCCGGCAGATACATCACCTTTGCACACGATCAGCAGATCGTCTATGTATCGGGCCCCACCCAAAAGGGAAACAGACATTTTCCACAGAGAACACAAACCAAGAAAGGGTGAGAATTGCTCCAATGGAGACCCCTTGAGCTGAAGGAAGAACCGATTGTCAAGCAGAAAATAATTATGTAACATCAGAAACTCCATCACCCCAAGGGTGGGATGCACGAGAGCGCTTGAATAGTCACTGTCTTCTTGCATGTGGAACTTAAGTGCAGGTAAAGCCCCTTGATGGGGTGTACATGTGTAAAAAAGATTCCACATTGCAGCCAACCCTGATCAGGCCGTGTCTGATATTAAAATGTATCTTTCAGATATCCTGGGACTCTTTGTAGCAGCAGCTGTAACAGGAAATCTGCCCTTTCACAGAATGTATCTGAATATGACGCAATCCCAGAGACAACAGGTCTCATTGGAGGGTTATGGGAATTTTTGTGAACCTTGAGTATAGCACTGGTAGAGCAGGATAATCTGTCTTGACGTATTCTGTCTATTTTTGATTAAAGATACCAAATGTAAGGGCCTCACCGACTCATGTGTGAAGCTTCTCTTCATGTATCTGTATTAGTATCCATGGAGTCTCAGTCAATGGCTATGGGGATTTGGACAGACTCCGAGCTCATGGAGTGTCGCTGGCCGTTGGAGAAGTTGGTTGCACTTAAAGGAGTTGTCTCCCTACAGAGTTTCATAGGATGCATGAATGAAATACTCTGTCACTTCCTGGTTCAGACTGACTGAAATTTGCATACAGCTCCATGGTGTATTCAACTCTGTGTTTTTAGTTGCTAATTAGTTCAGATTAGCTCAGAAGCTGTATTTTGTAGTCGTCTGGTCCTCATCATAACATACCGGTTGAGCAGTGACTCGAGAGAGGACTTGAAGGTATGGGAGGAACTGTTGGAGCGCTTCTATCACCTTGGGGGACTCGAGTGCTCAGATCGACGTCTATATGGATGCAGCTGGGAGCAGCGGGCTCATTGTTGGGGGGACTGGAGTGCGGGTCAATGGCCAGCGGGTTGGATGGCAACTGGGTTGGTATGGAACCTGGCTTTGCTGGAACTCCTTCCTATTGGGGCGGCGGAGTAGATCTGGGGCGAGAGGTTGCGTTTTTACTGTGACAATTTGGGTGTCTTTACGGCCATTGATTCCCTGTCCGCATCCTCCCCTCCGGTTACGCGGTTGTTGCGCAGGCTCGCTTTACAATGCTTGGAATGTATTTTGGGGGTGGTGGCAGAACATGTTTCGGGGGTGCACAGTGGTATCGCTGATGCCCTGTCTCATTCACAGTGGGACCGGTTTCAAGATCTCGGCCCGGGTGCGGCGGAGTGGACTTCCCTCATCACCTGTGAACCGTGGGTTCCTCTAGGCACCAGACCATATTTTTCACTGGGCACCCGTAGGTGGCACCTTTAAGGGGGTGGCACGGCAGGAGGTCATATTTTTTTTTTTTTTACAACTTTTTTTTCCTGCCGGCCCCAGAGCGCCCCCCTTCCCCAATCAGCGGTGGGAAGGAGGGGGATCGTGGCACTGGCTGTTACATTGGTGGCAGAGGCTATAGAAGTTATGGTAGAGAAAGTTAAATGTCAGCTTTCCCTGCCATCGCTTCTTTGTGGCAGCAAGCACAGTCCCCGTGCAGGCGGAAGGAGAGGAGCAGCGATGCCTCAACCACTCTCCTCACCATCACGGGACGGCAGGAAGAGCTGAAGACTCCCGGCCCCCTGCTCTTCAGGACAAGTAACTGAGTGGGGGGAAGGGGGAGACATGTGGGGTGTTTGGAAGCCTATCCTGTGTGATAATAGCTGATAAACCTCTGTATCTAAGCTTATCCTGTGTGATACTAGCTGTTGGCCCTGTGTATCTAAGCTTATCCTGTGTGATACTAGCTGCTTGCCCTGTATGTCTAAGGTTATCCTGTGTGATACTAGCTGCTGGCCCTGTGTATCTAATCTTATCCTGTGTGATACTAGCTGCTTGCCCTGTATATCTAAGGCCCTGTATATTCAAGCTTATCCTGTGTGATACTAGCTGCTGGCCCTATGTATCTAAGCTTATCCTGTGTGATACTAGCTGCTGGCCCTATGTATCTAAACTTATCTTGTGTGATACTAGCTGCTTGCCCTATATATCTAAGCTTATCCTGTGTGATACTAGCTGCTGGCCCTGTTTATCTAAGCTTATCCTGAGTGATAATAGCTGCTGCCCTGTGTATCTAAGCTTATCCTGTGTGATACTAGCTGCTGGCCCTTTTTATCTAAGCTTATCCTGTGTGATACTAGCTGCTGGCCCTGTTTATCTAAGCTTATCCTGAGTGATAATAGCTGCTGGCCCTGTGTATCTAAGCTTATCCTGTGTGATACTAGCTGCTGGCCCTGTGTATCTAAGCTTATCCTGTGTGATACTAGTTGCTTGCCCTGTATATCCAAGCTTATCCTGTGTGATACTAGCTGCTGGCCCTGTGTATCTAAGCTCATCCTGTGTGATACTAGCTGCTGGCCCTATGTATCTAAACTTATCCTGTGTGATACTATCTGCTGGAACTCTGCATCTAAGCTTATCCTGTGTGATACTAGCTGCTTGCCCTGTGTATCTAAGCTTATCCTGTGTGATACTAGCTGCTGGCCCTCTGTATCTAAGCTTATCCTGTGTGATACTAGCTCCTGCCCTGTGTATCTAAGCTTATCCTGTATGATACTAGCTGCTTGCCCTGTGTATCTGAGCTTATCCTGTGTGATACTAGCTGCTTGCCCTGTATGTCTAAGCTTATCCTGTGTGATACTAGCTGCTGGCCCTGTGTATCTAAGCTTATCCTGTGTGATAATAGCCGCTTGCCCTGTATATCTAAGCTTATTCTGTGTGATACTAGCTGCTGGCCCTGTGTATCTAAGCTTATCCTGTGTGATTCTAGCTGCAGGCCCTGTGTATCTAAGTTTATCCTGTGTGATAATAGCTGCTGGCCCTGTGTATCTAAGTTTATCCTGTGTGATAATAGCTGCTGACCTTTATCAAGCTTATCCTGTGTAACTAGCTGCTGCCCCGTATATCTAAGCTTATTCTGTGTGATACTAGCTGCTGGCCTGTGTATCTAAGCTTATCCTGTGTGATACTAGCTACTGCCCTGTTATCAAGCTTATCTGTGTGATTTTAGCTGCTGGCCTGTGTATCTAAGTTTATCCGTGTGATACTATGCTGGCTGTCCCTTTGTGTTTATCCCAAGCTTATTCCCGTGTGATTAAAAGCTGCTTTGGGCCCCGTGTATCTAAGCTTATCCTGTGTGATACTAGCTGCTGGCCCTGTTATCTAAGCTTATCCTGGTGATAATAGCTGCTTGGCCCTGTTTAACTAAGCTTATTCCTGGGGATACAAGCTGCTGGCCTGTTTATCTAAGCTTATCTGTGTGATAATAGCTGCCTTTTTTATGCCCTGTTATCTAAACTTATCCTGTGTGATTATAGCTGCTGGCCTTGTGTATCTAAGTTTATCCTGTGTGATACTAGCTGCTGGCCCTGTTTATCTAAGCTTATCCTGTGTGATACTAGCTGCTTGCCCTGTATATCTAAGCTTATTCTGTGTGATACTAGCTGCTGGCAGTGTGTATCTAAGCTTATCCTGTGTGATACTAGCTGCTGGCCCTGTTTATCTAAGCTTATCCTGTGTGATACTAGCTGCTGGCCCTGTTTATCTAAGCTTATCCTGTGTGATACTAGCTGCTTGCCCTGTATACCTAAGCTTATTCTGTGTGATACTAGCTGCTGGCCCTGTGTATCTAAGCTTATCCTGTGTGATACTAGCTGCTGGCCCTGTTTATCTAAGCTTATCCTGAGTGATAATAGCTGCTGGCCCTGTGTATCTAAGCTTATCCTGAGTGATAATAGCTGCTGGCCCTGTGTATCTAAGCTTATCCTGTGTGATACTAGCTGCTGGCCCTGTTTATCTAAGCTAATCCTGTGTGATAATAGCTGCTCTGTGTGATAATAGCTGCTGGCCTTGTGTATCTAAACTTATCCTGTGTGATAATAGCTGCTGGCCCTGTGTATCTAAGTTTATCCTGTGTGATAATAGCTGCTGGACCTGTGTATCTAAGCTTATCCTGTGTGATACTAGCTGCTTGCCCTGTATATCTAAGCTTATTCTGTGTGATACTAGCTGCTGGCCCTGTGTATCTAATCTTATCCTGTGTGATACTAGCTGCTGGCCCTGTTTATCTAAGCTTATCCTGTGTGATACTAGCTGCTGGCCCTGTTTATCTAAGCTTATCCTGTGTGATACTAGCTGCTTGCCCTGTTTATCTAAGCTTATTCTGTGTGATACTAGCTGCTGTCCCTGTGTATCTAAGCTTATCCTGTGTGATACTAGCTGCTGGCCCTGTTTATCTAAGCTTATCCTGAGTGATAATAGCTGCTGGCCTTGTTTATCTAAGCTTATCCTGTGTGATAATAGCTGCTGGAATTGTGTATCTAAACTTATCCTGTGTGATAATAGCTGCTGGCCCTGTGTATCTAAGTTTATCCTGTGTGATAATAGCTGCTGGACCTGTGTATCTAAGCTTATCCTGTATATGCAGGAAAAAGGAAAAAACAGAGGAGGGGGCGCACAATAGCGTTATACTGTAGATAGTGAGTAATAAATCGAAGAAAGTAATATTCTCACCTTTTGATGTTGCGCTCTTATTTTACAGGCACAACACTCATAAGCGCTTGCAGGGCTGTTTATACCCCGTAGCCCCTTTCTACGGCAGCCGGTGGTCTCTGTCGCTCCGTTCGGCTAACCGGTGGGAGAAAGTTGCCACAAATAGAAAAAAAGAAAAAAAGAAAAAAATGGACCCGGCGCACGTGCAGTGAAAATATAAAATGCCCATGCTATAGGCTTTTCATTAAAAGTTTTTTATTCTTAAAAATGCCGCGGCATTAACCGAGACAAAATTAAAAACATATGAACATAAAATAGACTTTACGCGTTTCGCGCGTGTACCCGCGCTTCATCAGAAGTAAAAGTAAACAGAAAAAACAAAGTATATATAATGCGGCAATTGTTACAATTGGTTGTTACTTTTTTACAGGTAAGTGACGTAGGAACACCTGTAGTGGAAAGATCGGAAGATCGAAAAGCACAAAAAAAAAAATACAACAGATACGAAATTACCATCTTCTCCAACAATGCTAGCCAAAAAAGCACAGCAGATCAGAAAGGAATTCGAAAAGATCAGGCTAGAATATAGTATGTATAGAAAGGAATACCCCGACCTTCCTGCTCCTCCCACATTAAACTTGTCACAACTTTCGACACATGAAACATCAATGGATTCAGTTGAACCAGAGCTTGCTACAGAAATTAATTTAGAAGGTCAAAACACCCCCCTTTTTTTAGGGAAAAGCCAGAACAAAATCCCATTAGCAAAACCACCAAGAATAAAACCAGGTTCAAAAAGAAAACACACACCAGAGGTTGTAGAGCTGGAACCTATAGGAAAAAAAGATTGTCCAACTCCCAGATAACCCCTTCCTTACCAAATACTACTGACCTTCAAAAATTAGGGATCTTCAACCTATCCCAACACTTTCTCAATAAATATGAAATACAAGTCCTATCAAAAGGTCTATTATTCTGTCCAACTAATAACAGACTAAATTCTTTCGATTTATTCATCGATTTCCACCACCTCATTCGCAAATTGACTCTAGCGAGACATTGTGCAATACATCCTATAGGGGTCAACCCAGATCCCAATACTACCTCTAAAATACAGCTTAAAGGGAAATCCAAATTTTACCCCATTCGATCTCAGGGACATCACTTAAAAACCTTCCTCGATATAGTTTCAGACGAGCTACAATCCATCACCCCAATCCAACAACCTTCGAATTTAAATAACGATAAATTGAAAGCTCTAAAAAATCTAAAGAAAAATCATCATATTGTTATCAGACCGGCAGATAAAGGTGGGGGCACAGTAATTCTGGACTATTCAGCATATCAACTGGAAGCTAATAACATATTGACAGATACTTCCTATTATGAAGTCTGCCAATCTGACCCCTTCCCTGAACTGCAACTTAAACTTTCAACCTTTATCAATGATGCTTTCACCTCCGAGGTCTTTGATAAAAAATAGAAAAATTTCATTTACATTCCAGAACCCAGTCATCCATTCTTTTACTATCTCCCAAAAATCCATAAACATCTCACTTCTCCTCCTGGCCGCCCCATAATCTCTGGTATCAATTCCTCTACTAGCCAACTATCCCATTATTTGGACTTATATCTACAACCCTTTGTTACTAATCTGCCAAGTTATCTTAGGGACTCAGGACAACTCATCCAACATCTCTCTGATCTTCCTACTGATTCCAACTATATCCTCATTACAGCTGAAGTATCCTCACTATACTCCAATATTCAACATCAGATTGGAATTCAATGTGTCAAAAATATACTAGACACAGACCCCACTTTGACTACCCCGAAAAAAGAATTCCTTATTAAGGGTCTAGAACTAATATTAAAACCAACTTCTTCCACCATAACAGCGCCATCTATAGGCAGATAAGGGGCACTGCGATGGGTACCAGAGTTGCCCCCTCGTATGCTAACATTTTTATGGGGGCATATGAGACCGAATACATTTATGGACAACAATCCTTTTTTCAATATATATCTCTTTACAAGAGATATATAGACGATCTCATTTTTGTCTGGACAGGATCCCCCGAACTCATTCCTTCATTCATTAACCATCTGAACAACAACACTAAAGGGATCTCTTTTGTAGCAAAAACAAGCGCAGAATCTATAGAATTCTTGGATCTGAATATATCTATTAAAAGGGGCAAATTTATTACAACCACTCACTTCAAAACCGTAGACAGTAACTCATATATTCATTTTAAAAGTGCTCACCATAAGCCCTGGCTCTGTAACATACCGTTTGGTCAGTTTAAAAGGATACGTAAAAACTGCACTGAGGATTCTGATTATACACATCAAAGGGATATTTTAACAAACAGATTCCGGGAGAAAAAATATCCTGAGAATCTTTTATTACATGCCCAACAAAAAGCTGACATTTTGACACAAAAAGATTGCCTTGAAAAAAAGAAGAATAACCTAATAGACGACAGTTCGAGAATAAAATACTCTCTTATTACTCAATTCAATTCCTCAAGATCTGAAATACAAAAGGCGCTAGAACGGCATTGGTACATCCTCAAGAAAGATCCCTATTTAGGTCCACTTTTACCTACAAAACCAGGTATCATTTACAGAAGAGCACCAAATATTAAAAACTTGGTAGCTCCCAGCCGGATCAAAGATCCTATAGAAGTACAACAGAACGCTCCATCCCAATTTGGAAGTTCACCATGTGGTTCTTCTCTCTGTCTATGCTGTACCAGCATTATTGCTCGGTCTCACATCACCTCAAAAACCACTAAGGAAATATATCCAATTAAACACACACTCAATTGCAAAAGTTCCTTCGTCATTTATGTTATAGAATGCAGTTGTCAACTTCAATATGTCGGCAGAACATCCAGACCCTTACACCTTCGCTTAAATGGCCACAGGGCCTGCGTAAAAAGAGGGGACTTGCTACATAGTGTTTCACGCCATTTTAACGAAATTCACCAGAGAGATTTTACTGTTCTAAATATCACTCCGGTCGATTTTATCCCCCCGAAATTACCAAAACGTCTACAGGCTCTCCAGAAGAAGGAGATGTTCTGGATTTACAGACTACAGACTCTGTCCCCCAAAGGTCTCAACGGTGCTACTGAGCTAATTTATTAAATAACCTCACTGAGATCCTTTTTTTTTTTTTCATTTTTAGGGAGACCTTCTTTGCTTTTATCATAAAGTTTGCACATAACTAGAATAACCTAAAAAAAAACATTTATCTTTATACCAACATACAATAAGCGCAAAAAACAGTGGCTTAGTGTTCTAATTTTAAGATTTAATCAGGTTATACATGTTTTTAATATTTATATCTTTTTTGCTTTTTCACATTTGATTAGCAGTACCAGAACATACTGCTTTTCTTGCATTATATTCAATCTGCCCGGCTCTACTTTAGGAGACTTAGATATAATTTTTTCTGTTCTACTATTGCTATTTACATTTATATTGTATTGTGAAAATCTGAATTGTATTGTATGCATAGTCAGACTGATCACTATGGGTCAATTAATATCCACCTGTACGATGTCACTATGGGCTTTTCTGTCTATGGGATTTATGGCCGTCTTTTCTTCTCACTTTATTCTCCATCGTGACTAGCAATTCTGTATTCTCATGTCTTATTCTGACATTTTACTCTGTCTTTGGTCTACATTTTCATTATCTAGTATTTTAGATCAGCCATATTTGGCCATTAGCTCATAAGTATTTCTCTATGTTATTTGCCATAGAGGAGTAGCTCTCATTTTCATTGGTCAACTTGTAGTTCCCGGTATAATAGAGGACCTATCAGCTAGTTCCATTCCATCCCACTACTGATTGGTCTATTCATATTACCCGCCATTAGCACAACCAATCAGATGGCCATCTTCATATAGATACATGAATTTACCTCTTTATTCCCAACCAATCAAAATTCACTTTTCTAGATATGAAATAATTTAGCGCGCTTAACCCTCTGGTTTTAGCGGCAACTGTTTCAAATCAGTTTCTAAATCCCTATCGGTTCATTTGTATTTACCGCCTCCCTTTTCATTGGATGTTTCTTCTTTTATTCTCAGACCCATCTTTTCTTAGTAATTTTCACACTGTTACTCACTAAATTCTTCAGCAGTGATTTATCTACATCACTACCCTAATATATAGTTTCCCTTACCCGAATACACACAAAAAAACACACTACACCTGATTTAGGTTTACATTTCAGCTTTTATTTTTTAACACATATTAAAGATCGATATATGCACTCGGATCTTTGGATGACTCCATTGTCTTCCCGTCTCTTCTTCTTGCTCGTCTTTATTCTTGATTGACACTTCTTACTTCCAATTATCTTCCGATCTTTCCACTACAGGTGTTCCTACGTCACTTACCTGTAAAAAAGTAACAACCAATTGTAACAATTGCCGGCATTATATATACTTTGTTTTTTCTGTTACTTTTACTTCTGATGAAGCGCGGGTACACGCGCAAAACGCGTAAAGTCTATTTTATGTTCATATGTTTTTAATTTTGTCTCAGTAATGCCGCGGCATTTTTAAGAATAAAAAACTTTTAATGAAAAGCCTTTAGCCTGGGCTTTTTCTACTTCCACTGCACGTGCGCCGTGTCCATTTTTTTCTTTTTTTCTATTTGTGAAAGCTTATCCTGTGTGATACTATCTGCTGGCCAATTATATCGACTATATTTTTATTCTTTGGACAGGCTCTAATATACTTTTCCAAAAGTTTGTTGACCAATTAAATATTAACCAGATTGGCTTGAAGTTCACCTCAGAAATACATCAGTCTGAATTGGTTTTCTTGGACATAACAATCCGTAAGGGACGTAAGGGAGTCCTTGAGACATCATTGTACCATAAACCGACAGCAGGGAATAGCTTGCTACAGTGGAATAGTCACCACCCCCTTCCACTACGCCGGGGAATACCAAAGGGGCAGTCTATCCGGGCTTGGAGGAACGGCTCTCCATTGTCCTCTTTCAAACGTGAAGCTGACCACTTGAGAACTAGATTTACCGAACGGGGTTATCCCCAACACATTCTGTCAGAAGCGTACCACTTTGCTCGATCGGCTGATCGAGCCTCACTATTATCTAAAAAGAACAAACCAGAGGTGTCAAATTTGGTTAGGATAGTGGGTACGTTTGATCATGCGGCACAAGAGGTCAGGGATATTATTTCAAACTTTTGGCCGATTCTGTCACAGGATCCACTTCTGAAGGAATTTGTGGACTCGTACCCCAGCATCACCTATCGAAGAGGGAAAAACATCGGTGACTCATTGGTCCATAGTCATTACATTTCACCTACACCAACCACTATGTGGCTTCGTCCCAAGATTACCGGCATGTATAAATGTGGCAGTTGTAGGGCTTGCCAATACATACATGTCTCTAATTGTGTGACCAATCTTGTGTCCGGAAAAACATTTAGACTACTCAACTATGCTAATTGTAAGACCAGAGGGGTAATCTACCAAGCCACATGCCCTTGCCCCTTGATGTATGTCGGTAAGACCATAAGGGAGGGGAGACGCAGAATCCTCGAGCATGTTGGGGATATAAAACACAACCGGGATACTCCCATAGCGAAACATATGAACTCTAGACATCGTGAGAATCCACAAGCTATTTCCTTCTCAGTGGTTGAGGTTGTTCATCCCTCTCCACGTAAGGGCAATTATGAAAGAAAGGTTCTGCAGAGAAAGGCCATTTGGATTTTTCGGTTAAAAACTGTCCAGCCCCAGAGACTGAATGAGTCCCTTTCTTTTGCATCATTCATCTGATCCCCAGTAGTTATCATGTATTTAGTCTCTAAGGTATTATTTTATACCATTCTGCAATTTAGTATATTTTGGGTAAAGTATCACAAGATTGGATATTATTACTATTTGCTATTATCTAAGCGTTGTATAGGTGGAGCCCCCTTCTCCCTTCCCCCACTTGCCTTACCTGCCAGATGTGGCTGAACTATGACATGCTATTGCATGTATCACAGGAGGTATCAGTTTGTATGCATGTGGCCCTGTGTTGAATAATACTAAATAAACTGTCGGTGTCTGTGTCCAAAGTGAATACAGTATTGAGGTCTCTTATGTTCCTCTATATGGTTCTTCTTGAAGCGCAGGAGCATGGGCGCAGGCACAGTTCCTTCTGTTCAGCTGGCGGTGCTTTTCACTTGCAATCATCGGCCCTCTCTGCGTCTGCGCCCTGTGGCTCTTGGTGAAGTGGGAGCTTCTGCGCATGCGCGGACTTGATGACGCTTTTGCCTTCATCGGCCCTCTTTGCGTCTGCACATGGTGGCTCTCGGCGAAGTGGGAGCCCTTGCGCATGTGCGTACTTGTTGGCGCCTTTGAATGAACTTCATCTCACGGCGCATGCGCGTGTCTTACCTCCCGCGAGTTACGTCCTGAAGCTACACTCTTTATTTAAAATGAACATTTCCGGTTCCACGGAGTGATGTGGCTTCCGGCGTTGTCCGGACACCCTAGTATTTAAAGAGCAGGTTTATTAATGCCCAATCGTGCATCCGGTTCCTCGGTCGGCCTGTCTGTGTTCCAGTGGGATCCATTTGGATTATTGGGACCCACGCTTCATCATATGGCATGTAACGGGACGTGAGCATTGTCTCTCTTTTTCCTATTTATAGGCTATTCTTTTTTGTTATATTGTCCCCTGATGAACCCGCACCATCAGTGGGGGAAACGCGTTGGGATATGTGTATTGGGGTATTTATTATTTTTTGCCTATGTTTAGTATTATAAGTTGGGTAGTTTATTTTTGCATGTGGTTGTCACGGGTTTCACTAGGAGTTTTTTGTTTTGTTGTGGCCTAATGTTACTTAGGGTGTAGGGTATGTCCCAGGGACCTATAGGGTTTAGTAAGATAGGGTATACGGGGTCGTCCTGTTTCAGGGCGGGTGCTCTGTCTTTCTCATAGCGTGATAGATAGTAATTAATAGGTCTTTCTAGGGTGTGTTAGTTTTACACTCCTTTTAATCTATTGACCTTAATAAAAGTTATATTTTATTTATTTTGCCTGAAGGTATTGGTGGTTTATGTTGTTTGAGTTGGATACTATCTGCTGGCCCTGTTTATCTTAGCTTATCCTGTGTGATAATAGCTGCTGGACCTGTGTATCTAAGCTTATACTGTGCGATACTAGCTGCTGGACCTGTGTATCTAAGCTTATACTGTGCGATACTAGCTGCTGGACCTGTGTATCTAAGCTTATACTGTGCGATACTAGCTGCTGGACCTGTGTATCTCAGCTTATACTGTGCGATACTAGCTGCTGGACCTGTGTATCTTAGGGCTTGTCCCCAAGGCAAATTTTTCAGCTGGATTTTGAAAACTGTCTGTAAACCGGGTGTTTAATCTTTAACATGGACCTTAATAGAAAATCCATGTAGCAGTCCCCACCGTCCCCTCTCCCCACTGCACGGATTTTCCACCGGACGGTTTTTTACACTGCTGGCGGTCCGAAAAACATAGAACATGTTCACTCATGAACCTGTCAATGGAAAGGGGGAGGATTTTTCTCTGTAAACCGCGGGGAAAAGCCGTCCCCTGTGTGCCAAAAACACCCGTCGGGATTTCCAAAACGATATTTGGTCTATGCCGTGGAAACGGCCCCTAAGTGTATGAGGAACTATATATGAGCTAGTGTATCTAATCGTGTGATACTAGCTGCTGGCCCTGTGTATCTAAGCTTATCCTGTGTGATACTAGCTGCTGGCCCTGTGTATCTAAGCTCATCCTGTGTGATACTAGCTGCTGGCCCTGTGTATCTAAGCTTATCCTGTGTGATACTAGCTGCTGGCCCTGTGTATCTAAACTTATCGTGTGTGATACTAGCTGCTGGCCCTGTGTATCTATCTGCTGGACCTGTGTATCTAATCGTGTGATACTATCTGCTGGACCTGTGTACCTAAGCCTGCCAGGAACTGTCTGCTGAGCTCCTGTATGTGCGGTGCTGTGTCACTATATCTACGGCTAAAATATTGTAGTGTAAAACAAGAAGGAAGATAAGATGGGCGCTCTCAGGCTGCGTTCAAACGGCACTGGCAAAACACTGCTCGAATTTTCCAACCGGTATTTGCTCTGTTTTTGGCAGCAGGGGGTGGCTTTTGTCTGTGGTTTGCGGATTCCCGACCCCTTCGCACCCACATGTTCATGTTCTGCCAGAAAACCGGTGGCGGAAGAATCAACATGCTCTAAGTTTTTCGTGATCCGTGCAGGGGGGACTGTGGGGACTGTGAGGACTGTGAGGACTGTGGGGATAGTGAGGACTGTGGGGATAGTGAGGACTGTGGGGATAGTGAGGACTGTGGGGATAGTGAGGACTGTAAGGACTGTGGGGATTCTGGGGACTGTGGGGACTGTGTGGACTGCTGAAGGGATTTTCTATTTCTATGCAGATGGTCGACGGTCGCTTTACAGGCAGTTTTCAAATCCAACTGAAAGCCCTGCCCTGGGGACGGCCTAAGTGTAGATCGTCTGCAATGCAGGTTTATCTGTTGCTCAGTTTCCCACTAACCTGATTCTGTTGTGCAGTGTTGGAGGCGACTCTCCTAGAACATACAGATCGGTCGCAGCCGCCCCCGCTGCCGCGCTTCCTTGGCTTGAATGATAGGAAGAGATCAGTAATATAGTAAAATTCACAACTAAAGTATAGTGCGATAAAAGAAAAGATACGGGACGATGGCGCCAGAGCGAAAAAGGGAAAGAGAGGGGACGATGGGGCCGGAACGAGAAAGGGAAAGAGAGGGGACGATGGCGCCAGAGCGATAAAGGGAAAGAGAGGGGACGATGGCGCCAGAGCGAAAAAGGGAAAGAGAGGGGACGATGGCGCCAGAGCGAGAAAGGGAAAGAGAGGGGACGATGGCGCCAGAGCGAGAAAGGGAAAGAGAGGGGACGATGGCGCCGGAGCAATAAAGGGAAAGTGAGGGGACGATGGCGCCGGAGCGAGAAAGGGAAAGTGAGGGGACGATGGCGCCGGAGCGAGAAAGGGAAAGATAGGGGATGATGGCACCGGAGCGAGAAAGGGAAAGTGAGGGGACGATGGCGCCGGAGCGATAGAGAGAAAGAGAGGGGACGATGGCACCGGAGCGAGAAAGGGAAAGAGAGGGGACGATGGCGCCGGAGCGAGAAAGGGAAAGAGAGGGGACGATGGCGCCGGAGCGAGAAAGGGAAAGAGAGGGGACGATGGCGCCGGAGCGAGAAAGGGAAAGAGAGGGGACGATGGCGCCGGAGCGAGAAAGGGAAAGTGAGGGGACGATGGCGCCGGAGCGAGAAAGGGAAAGATAGGGGATGATGGCACCGGAGCGAGAAAGGGAAAGTGAGGGGACGATTGCACCAGAGCGAGAACGGGAAAGAGAGGGGACGATGTCACCGGAGCGAGAAAGGGAAAGAAAGGGGACGATGGCGCCGGAGCAATAAAGGAAATGAGAGGGGACGATGGCGCTGGAGCGATAGAGAGAAAGAGAGGGGACGATGGCACCGGAGCGAAAAAGGGAAAGAGAGGGGACGATGGCGCCAGAGCGAAAAAGGGAAAGAAAGGGGACGATGGCGCCGGAGCAATAAAGGGAAAGAGAGGGGACAATGGCGCCAGAGCGAAAAAGGGAAAGAGAGGGGACGATGGCGCCGGAGCGAGAAAGGGAAAGTGAGGGGACGATGGCGCCGGAGCGAGAAAGGGAAAGATAGGGGATGATGGCACCGGAGCGAGAAAGGGAAAGTGAGGGGACGATGGCGCCGGAGCGATAGAGAGAAAGAGAGGGGACGATGGCGCCGGAGCGAGAAAGGGAAAGAGGGGGGATGATGGCGCCAGAACGAGAAAGGGAAAGAGAGGGGACGATGGCGCCGGAGCGAGAAAGGGAAAGAGAGGGGTCGATGGCGCCTGACCGAGAAAGGGAAAGAGAGGGGACGATGGCGCCGGAACGAGAAAGTGAAAGAGAGGGGACGATGGCGCCGGAGCGAGAAAGGGAAAGATAGGGGATGATGGCACCGGAGCGAGAAAGGGAAAGAGAGGGGACGATGGCGCCGGAGCGAGAAAGGGAAAGAGAGGGGACGATGGCACCGGAGCGAGAAAGGGAAAGAGAGGGGACGATGGAGCGAGAAAGGGAAAGAGAGCGGATGATGGCGCCGGAGCGAGAAAGGGAAAGAGGGGGGATGATGGCGCCAGAGCGAGAAAGGGAAAGAGAGGGGTCGATGGCACCAGAGCAAGAAAGGGAAAGAGAGGGGACGATGGCACCGGAGCGAGAAAGGGAAAGAGAGGGGACGATGGTGCCAGAGCGAGAAAGGGAAAGAGAGGGGACGATGGAGCCAGAGCGAGAAAGGGAAAGAGAGGGGACGATGGCACCAGAGCAAGAAAGGGACAGAGAGGGGACGATGGAGCCTGGGCGAGAAAGGGAAAGAGAGCGGATGATGGCGCCGGAGCGGGAAGGGGAAAGAGAGGGGACGATGGCGCCGGAGCGATAAAGGGAAAGAGAGGGGACGATGGCGCCGGAGCGATAGAGAGAAAGAGAGGGGACGATGGCACCGGAGCGATAAAGGGAAAGAGAGGGGACGATGGCGCCAGAGCGATAAAGGGAAAGAGAGGGGACGATGGCGCCAGAGCAATAAAGGGAAAGAGAGGGGACGATGGCGCCGGAGCGATAAAGAGAAAGAGAGGGGACGATGGCGCCGGAGCGAGAAAGGGAAAGAGAGGGGACAATGGCTCCGGAGCAATAAAGGGAAAGAGTGGGGACGATGGCACCGGAGCGAGAAAGGGAAAGAGAGAGGACGATGGCGCCGGAGCCAGAAAGGGAAAGAGAGGGGACTATGGCGCCGGAGCGAGAAAGGGAAAGAGAGAGGACGATGGCGCCGGAGCCAGAAAGGGAAAGAGAGGGGACTATGGCACCGGAGCGAGAAAGGGAAAGAGAGGGAACGATGGCGCCGGAGCGATAGAGGGAAAGAGAGGGAACGATGGCGCCGGAGCGATAGAGGGAAAGAGAGGGAACGATGGCGCCGGAGCGAGACAGGGACAGAGAGGGGACGATGGCTCCGGAGCGAGAAAGGGAAAGAGAGCGGACGATGGCACCGGAGCTAGAAAGGGAAAGAGAGCGGACGATGGCACCGGAGCGAGAAAGGGAAAGAGAGGGGACGATGGCGCCGGAGCGAGAAAGGGAAAGAGAGCGGATGATGGCGCCGGAGCGATAGAGGGAAAGAGAGGGAACGATGGCGCCGGAGCGATAGAGGGAAAGAGAGGGAACGATGGCGCCGGAGCGAGAAAGGGAAAGAGAGGGGACGATGGCGCCAGAGCAATAAAGGGAAAGAGAACGGACGATGGCTCCGGAGCGATAGAGGGAAAGAGAGGGGACGATGGCGCCAGAGCAATAAAGGGAAAGAGAGCGGACGATGGCTCCGGAGCGAGAAAGGGAAAGAGAGGGGACGATGGCGCCTGAGCGAGAAAGGGAAAGTGAGGGGACGATGGCGGCGGAGCGTGAAAGGAAAAGAGAGCAGACGATGGCGCCAGAGCGATAGAGGGAAAGAGAGGGGACGATGGCGCCTGAGCGAGAAGGTCTAAGATCCAGGTTATTGATTATTTATTTCAGAGCGCCCTTGGGTCTGGAGCGCTGAATACTCGAGGGGGTTATATACATAACATTGGTCAAACAAGTACAAGGTGACGATAAGTAACAATACATAAAGACAGGACAACGCGTTTCTCGCTTCATAGTTTTTCATCAGGTTCATACAGTTCTATACAGACCTGATGAAATGATGGCGCCGGAGCGAGAAAGGGAAAGAGATGGGACCATGGCGCCGGAGCGAGAAAGGGAAAGAGAGGAAACGATGGCGCCGGAGCGATAGAGGGAAAGAGAGGGAACGATGGCGCCGGAGCGATAGAGGGAAAGAGAGGGGACGATGGCGCCGGAGCGAGAAAGGGAAAGAGAGGGGACGATGGCGCCAGAGCGAGAAAGGGAAAGAGAGCGGACGATGGCGCCGGAGCGATAGACGGAAAGAGAGGGGACGATGGAGCCGGAGCGAGAAAGGGAAAGAGAGGGAACGATGGCGCCGGAGCGATAGAGTGAAAGATAGGGAACGATGGCGCCGGAGGGAAAGATAGGGAACGATGGCGCCGGAGGGAAAGATAGGGAACGATGGCGCCGGAGGGAAAGATAGGGAACGATGGCGCCGGAGCGATAGAGGGAACGATGGCGCCGGAGCGATAGAGGGAAAGAGAGGGAACGATGGCGCCGGAGCGATAGAGGGAAAGAGAGGGAACGATGGCGCCGGAGCGATAGAGGGAAAGAGAGGGAACGATGGCGCCGGAGCGATAGAGGGACAGAGAGGGAACGATGGCGCCGGAGCGATAGAGGGAAAGAGAGGGAACGATGGCGCCGGAGCGATAGAGGGAACGATGGCGCCGGAGCGATAGAGGGAAAGAGAGGGAACGATGGCGCCGGAGCGAGAATGGGAAATAGAGGGGACGATGGCGCCGGAGCGAGAAAGGGAAAGAGAGGGGACGATGGCGCCGGAGCGAGAAAGGGAAAGAGAGGGGACGATGGCGCCGGAGCGAGAAAGGGAAAGAGAGCGGACGATGGCGCCGGAGCGAGAAAGGGAAAGAGAGGGGACGATGGTGCCGGAGCGAGATAGGGAAAGAGAGGGGACGATGGCGCCGGAGCGAGAAGGTCTAAGATCCAGGTTATTGATTATTTATTTCAGAGCACCCTTGGGTCTGGAGCGCTGAACACTCAAGGAGCTTATATACATAACATTGGTCAAACAAGTACAAGGTGACGATAAGTAACAATACATAAAGACAGGACAACGCGTTTCTCGCTTCATAGGTTTTCTTCAGGTTCATACAGTTCTATACAGACCTGATGAAACGCGTGGTCCTGTCTTTATGTATTAACTGCACCTTATACTTTAACCCCTTCCTGATGGACGGTCATAATAATATGGTCTTTGTTTCTTTTCCTTCTCGCCTTCCCAGAGCCATAACTTTTTTATTTTTCCATCTAATGTGAGGGCTCTTATTTTGCGGGACAAGATGTAATTTCTATTGATGTTATTTATCGTACAATAGAATATACCGGGAAACCGCAAAAAAATTATAAGTGGGGAAAAATGTGAAAAAAAGTACTTGCGCTGTGTTTTGTTTTTACGGCGTTCACCCTCTGGTATAGATGATGAGTTCTCCGTATTCTACAGGTTGCTCCGCATCCGCCACTACCAAACATGGAGGGTTTCCGCTATGTTTTGGTCCTGTAAAAAAATTCCAAACATTTTCTACTTCTGACATTTCTGCGGCGGCGCCATTTTCTGTGAGCAATACATTTTTTGTGCTGACACCTTCGAATGTGAGTGAGGGGCGGTGTTTGTGGGCTGTACTTTTTATTGCTCCCAGTTTTGGTGACTTTTTTGGGTGTTAGCTGCAGTGAGCCGCGATCCTGCTCCGACGTTCAGCCCTCACTCAGCAATGTGGACAGGTTTTTTCTTTTCTATTATTTTCTATATATGCAAAATGGCAAAAAGCTGCGTTTTGAGCTGTGAACATTGGGGGGTTTTTTGTTGTTTTTTACATCTTTAAGATAAAACTGGTTTGATTGGGAGCAAGTGACCTGTGACTATAATTACCGAGTGCAACCGAATGTTTGGACGGCGGATTTTGGCGAGAATTTTCCACTGTGCAATAAAATGCTTTAAAACCTTGATCAAGTCCAGAACTTGCTGAGTGCAGAGTAACATCAGCAGATACTGATTTCCTGCGCTCATATTTGTTCTAAACCACACAAGGCAGCAATCGGTCATTTGTGCATTTAAATTACACGACCCCAAGCGCTCAAACAGAGAAGACGTGCACCCTCTAAATACCTCCCATCAGTGTTCCCACTCCGTGCCTGGGGCAGCTGGGGCTGGAAATACAGCGCTGTCGAGGAAAGTGGGTTGTTTCGAGCGTCTGTGCTGGACTAATCTTGGTTGGCCTATGAGCGTGCCTGGTCTTTGTGGGAGTAACGGTTGTCGGTGACTGGAGTGCACGATGATGTCGCTGATGCCCTGTCTCGTTCACAGTGGGACTGGTTTTGAGATCTTCCCCCGGGTGCAGCGGAGCACGGAGTGGACTTCCTTCATCACCTGTGGACCGTGGGTTCCTCTAGGCAGGCAGGTTGTTTTGAGCGTCTGTGGTGGACTCATCATGGTTGGCCTATGAGCGTGCCTGGTCCTTGTGGGAGTAACGGTTGTCGGTGATTGGGGGTGTGGACAGGGTTGCACCGTTGTTCTGCTTGGGCCATGAAGCTAACAAAGGCTGCTCCGTGCCGAGGGCAAACCGTTTTATAGCAGGCTTAGTTTTTGGTTTTAGGTGGTGGGGGCTGCAGGATTGTACAAAGAATTTCCTGATAACACAGGTGCTGAGAGGTGTTAGAATGGGGGTCAAGTGGTCGGACAGTCTTCTTGAGCGGCTTAGTGGCGAGCTGGCTTGGGTGGGTTAGAACCCCCCGAGGCCCTAAGCGAAGGGGGACCATGGCTTTGGGAGGGGGGAACCTAGAGCTCTCGTATAGCTGGGAATTTTTGGCTGTATAGCTGTGGGTATGTAAGCTGATGTTTTCATTGTTTGCATATTAAATTTATTGTAAGGAGCTTTGATAAAAGGGGATAGGTTTTGGGAGGGCAGCTTGTAGTCCCTGCATTGTGCTTAGGCTCCTGCCTGTGTAGTTTATAGTTATGAGTACGGGAGGAGGGGGGGTTGTGATATGAGAGAGTGGAGTGGCTGGATGGGGAAGAGTTACTGTGAGGAGGGTGTGGTTTAGGAGTAGATATAACTTCCGGTCTTCTCTTCCTACTTCCTCTTTTCTCTCACCAAGGAGCAAGATAAGATGTCCCTGCCACCCGCCCCTAGTTTAATGAATGCTCTGAAGCTTGTGTTTAGTAATGATCTGTACAATAGCGAATGTATTATTGTATTGTTTTATGTTGACTTTATTATATACCTGGTTTCAGACACAGTTATTATGATACTGATGAGTACTTGTGCTGGCATTTGCCGTTTAAGCCCATGGGCTGGGCGATCCTTCAGCCTTGGCTCCCTTGTGGTTGCCTCCACCGGGGGTTGTTCCTCTCCTGTGTGCTGTTGGTTGACTCTTAGTGAGTCTGGAAATTGCTACTTGGTCAAAAAAAAAAAAACAAAAAAACATTATATATATATATATATATATATATATATATACACTCACCGGCCACTTTATTAGGTACACCATGCTAGTAACGGGTTGGACCCCCTGGATTGAGATCTGGTGACTGTGGAGGCCATTTGAGTACAGTGAACTCATTGTCATGTTCAAGAAACCAGTCTGAGATGATTCCAGCTTTATGACATGGCGCATTATCCTGCTGAAAGTAGCCATCAGATGTTGGGTACATTGTGGTCATAAAGGGATGGACATGGTCAGCAACAATACTCAGGTAGGCTGTGGCGTTGCAACGATGCTCAATTGGTACCAAGGGGCCCAAAGAGTGCCAAGAAAATATTCCCCACACCATGACACCACCACCACCAGCCTGAACCGTTGATACAAGGCAGGATGGATCCATGCTTTCATGTTGTTGACGCCAAATTCTGACCCTACCATCCGAATGTCGCAGCAGAAATCGAGACTCATCAGACCAGGCAACGTTTTTTCCAATCTTCTACTGTCCAATTTCGATGAGCTTGGGCAAATTGGAGCCTCAGTTTCTTGTTCTTAGCTGAAAGGAGTGGCACCCGGTGTGGTCTTCTGCTGCTGTAGCCCATCTGCCTCAAAGTTCGCCGTACTGTGCGTTCAGATGCTCTTCTGCCTACCTTGGTTGTAACGGGTGGCTATTTGAGTCACTGTTGCCTTTCTATCAGCTCGAACCAGTCTGCCCATTCTCCTTTGACCTCTGGCATCAACAAGGCATTTCCGCCCACAGGACTGCCGCTCACTGGATGTTTTTTCTTTTTCGGACCATTCTCTGTAAACCCTAGAGATGGTTGTGCGTGAAAATCCAGGAGATCAGCAGTTTCTGAAATACTCAGACCAGCCCTTCTGGCACCAACAACCATGCCACGTTCAAAGGCACTCAAATCACCTTTCTTCCCCATATTGATGCTCGGTTTGAACTGCAGGAGATTGTCTTGACCATGTCTACATGCCTAAATGCACTGAGTTGCTGCCATGTGATTGGCTGATTAGAAATTAAGTGTTAACGAGCAGTTGGACAGGTGTACCTAATAAAGTGGCCGGTGAGTGTATATATATATATATATATATATATATATATATATATATATATATATATATATATATAAATCGTGGTATTATGACCTGTTACAGCTTTTATGTTGCGGGTCAGGAGTCAGGTGGAAGTTGCAGGTCAAGTTATGGTGGACTAATTTTAACTAATAGAGGATGTTAAACCTCCTGGTGTGAGGAGGCAGAGCTTTGGAAGTGGCCAGCCTTAAGGATGGTATAATGGTAATGGCATCCAGGGGCGGGCACAGTGGTTAATCAGGAGTGAGGATCTTCAGTAGGGTCATTGGTGCCCCTAAAGTGTACTGGCTCTGCTAGAATGGCAGCCGCAGCCTGCCGCCCCTGTATTGCTGTCTGGCCGGGTGCTGCATGTCAGACAGCTGGGAATATCACACAATAGCCGAGCACTTCACCTGACTCCTTCCATGTTTGTTGTACTTATATGGTTTGAATAAAGCTGTGGCCATTTGACACCAAAGGAGAACGTGTTTGTGCATTTATTCTTGGGTTTAAACTGGGTACTAGTTACAACGGGGGTTCATCCCATATCCAAAAGTCATGAAGTTTTGTTGTTCCGGTAGGTATTTTCGATGGCCTTTGTGGTGCCCTGCGTGTTGGGGGGTTGACCTCCCCGAGCAAAGTGAGGTCTGGGGGCTTAGTGGCTTCTG
Organism: Phyllomedusa bahiana; assembly: GCA_025379985.1. Lineage (NCBI taxonomy): Eukaryota > Metazoa > Chordata > Amphibia > Anura > Hylidae > Phyllomedusa > Phyllomedusa bahiana. Next base: position 24,775 of record JAODAL010040431.1, read on the forward strand.
ATGTTTGGGATTCGGGGGCTGTTTTGGAATTTCGTTGACATAAGTCGAAGGCTGACAGGGTGGCCAGGGGTTGACAGGTGCGTGTGAGAGGCGTTCCAGGCTCCGTGATGTGCCCCCTTACCTGTTCTCGGTGCTATCACAGCACGAGGCTGGTTTTGGTGGCTCTGTTATTACAGCACGCAGACAGGACTTTCCTATCACACTATCAATTCATGCAGGTGCTCTGGGCTGGGGTTGGATCCGACCCATTTTGCTCCTCATTGTTTTAGGATTGGTACGGCTACTGAGGCGGCTAGCTGGGCATAGGAAGATGGGGGTCAGATCGCTTTAGTTTATATATCACCCTCATTTGATAGGTGAGGGTATGATTATTTAGGGTAATGGGCATTGAGAATTAGGGGTTCGGCCTCCATAGTATCGGATTATGGTCTGGCTCTGTCCTATTTGATGGAGAGGTTGAGGCCAACACGGAGCAAAAGGTCATCACTGCTGCACATTTTCTATTTCTCACTCCAGATTTTCCCAGAAGATTTAGCTGTTGGATTTCTCCAGTAAACACTGTTGATGTGGTCAGTGGTGCAGTGTTGTGGGTCTGGATGAGGCTGTGCAGGGTGTAGATGTGGTCAGTGGTGCAGTGTTGTGGGTCTGGATGAGGCTGTGCAGGGAGTAGATGTGGTCAGTGGTGCAGTGTTGTGGACGAGTTTGGGACAGGAAGAGGTCCGTGTGGTGCAGGAGATTAATGATGTGATCATTGAGTTCAAGGTGGTGTGTGTGGTATCCTGGATTGAGGCAGTGGCGGAAGTTGTAAGAATGAGGGGTCCAGAGGTTGGCGAGGGTGTTGTAGAGTGTTATGGGGTGGGGACCAGGAATTGAGGACTTGAGCATGGGAGGATAATGTGGAGCCATGTTGGGTGCAGTTTGGTAAGTTGGTGGTTCAGTGCTATGATGGGCTGTGGGTCAGGAAGTATATGTTGTCAGTTGGTGCAGTGGTTGTAGATTGATGGAATTCTGGATGAATGGCTAGTTGCAGGTAATGTATTTAGGTAAGGTTGGTTCAGTTTTATCTGCTAGTGAATACGTTCAACGCGTTGGTGGACGCTCTCCTTTGGAATGAGGCCTTGGTAGCATGGTAAACTAAAGGGACCATAGGTATTTTCTCCATGAGGTATGAGGCAGAATTTGCACATGGGAAAGATGTAAGTAGTCAGGTGGACTGATTATTGTCAGATGTACAGTGTGACTTGTGATAGTATGAGCTGAGGTGTACGAGGTATTTTGATGGTATTATGAATGGCCAGTATGTGTACAGATGTGGTGGCAGATGTGGTTACGATGTGGTGGTATCCCTGGAATGAGAGGCCTGTCATTGTTTCGTATAGCACTCTTGCATCGTACGCACTCCTCTCCCAAAGCCTCCGGATCCATCGAATGGACACCCACTAAGAGCTGTGCGGCAGGAGTTAGATGTGGTTAGTGGTGCATTTTTGTTGTAGGATTATGGGTAATGGGATGATGCTTATGTTGCCTTTGTTATTAGATGTGTTGCTGTCGATTAGGTAGGCACAGTGTATTTGGACGAGGGTACATGTAGGGCAATTCCGTCCATTGGGCACGTGACGTACGTAGTTGTGGTGAGCGGCAGTGGTGCGTAGGTTAGGTATAGTGACGAAGGTTTTTTTACCAATTCTACCATTTTCTTCAGGTTAGAGTTATCATTTCTAAATAGAGTACAAGTGAGCCCGTAGTAAGTGAGGGTAACCATAGTGCATGAAGTCAGAGCATGGGAGAAGATTGAAGTGACAGTGGTGCAAGTGTGCAGTGGACAGATGGGTCAGTCTGACGCCAGTTCAATGTGTAAAGATGTTGATCCCCAGTTGGTGCAGTGCTGTGTTATGTGTGGTCCCCCTGTGATTAGTGTCCTTTTGCAGGGATTATAATATGTGGTCAAGTAGGGAGCAGTGTTGAGTGGAACTATGTGGTGTGGGGGTCCTGGATGAGGCCTGTGCATAGGAGTTATAAGTGTGGACAGTGTTGTAATGTTTGTTAGAATGTGGGGGTAAGCAATAGGCTGTGTGCAGGGAGTTAGGAATTTGGTACAGTGGTGCATTTTTGGTTGTGATAGTGGGATCCCTTGGAAGAGGGCTGAGCAGGGAGTAAATGATTGGTCAAGTGGTGGCAGTGATTTTATGGTGGGTTCTGATGAGGGCTTTGCAAGGGGAGAAATGTGGTCAGATTTGGTGATGCAGATTATGTTTTGGAACGTGGGACTGTTTTGAGGAGTGCTGTGGCAGGGATGAGATGTATTGTCAGTGGAGGCAGTGTTTGTATAAAGCGTCATTGGGGAGAGTCCCCTGGTGAGGCCTTAGATGCAGGTTGTAAGATGTGGTTCGAGGTGTATTATGCATTGGTGTTCTTTGTGAACCCCTCGCAACCACGTGGAAGTCTGGACTACTTTGAGCTCTACGCCATTTGCCCAGTGTTGTTGCATTTGGGTGAGTCCTTCGTGAATTGTAAGGCCCTCCGTTAGATTCAGGGTGTGAGATGTGGGATCAGTTGGTTCATGTGGTTTGTGATGTTGGGGTGATCTGGATAGAGGCTGTGCACAAATGGTGTTAGATGTGTTTCCCAGAGTATGCCGCGCTATGTGATCTACTTAGGTCTCGACTGGGGTACCATTGAGATAAGAGGCACACATCCTGTGCAGGATGTAATCAAGTTGTTCCAGTTAAGCGGTGTCATTCTGTTAGTGTGGACCGGTGGTGTACGGAAGAGATGTGAAAGAGAGAGGCACCTCGTTGGTCAGATTAGCGCGAGTCTACTAAGATGTTGATCACCCAGTGTGGTTTGCAAAGGATGTTTTTCTTTGGGTCTGGGATCGAGGCGCCAAGGTTTGCAGGGAATAAGGTATGTAGTGGGGCTGCATCCCTAGGAGCTGCAGTGTTGTGGGTCCAGGATGAAGGCAGTGGCAAGGGAGAAAATGGTGAGTTCAAGTGTGGTATTTCACGGACCTCTCTCGGAACCTGCAAAGGCACCCTCACAATGTCATACCAGCCTGTCCGGTAGACATCAGCACACAAACTCCGATATAGGTGTGCGCCCAGGTGTTAGACAATGATTGATAATTACAGCGTGTCCTGCGATTGAGGCTGATTGCCAGCAGTGAACCACTGTTGATTCATCGTGGATGAGTCTTTGGCCGGGAAAAAGATGTTTGGTCAGATGGATGCAGTTGTATTGTGGCGGTTTCTGGAGTGTAGGCAGTGCGAGGAGTATAGTGTTCCGCGTATTTGGAGGCAGTGTGTGGTGGGGTCCATCTTGGAATGTAGTGACTGGACTAAGAAGGGAATTCAAAAGTATGACAATTGAACTATATAATAATGATGGGCTAACTATGGACTGCTAAATGGATGAGGGGACAGGGTGGGTTGCATTGTGAAGGAGTTCTGTGCAGTACTGTGTAGTATTTGTTTGGTTATGCAGTAGCAGTGGACGTAAGTAGTACCTGTGGTCAGGCTTTGTGCAGTGAGTAATGATGTGGGTCAGTGGTGCAGTGTTGTAGGATGTGGTTCTGTGATGAGGCCCTGTGCCAAGGAGTAAGATGTGGTCCAGTGGTGCAGTGTTTCTGGGTCCTGGATGATGCAGTGCCAGGGTGTAGAATGTGTGGTCCAGAGGGGTGGTGCAAAGTCTTGTGGGTCTGTTGATGAGGCCGTGCAGGGAGTAGTAGTGGTCCAGGGTTGGTGCAGTTGTTTGTGGATGTGGGTCTGGATGAACATTGACTTGTGGGGCAGGGGAGTAGAAGTTTATCAGTGGGTATGCAGTTGTTGTGGTTCTGGATGAAGGCTGTCGCAGGGAGTAGATGTGGTCAGTGGTGCAGTGGCTGTGGAAGGTTTGGGACCCCAGGGATGATGCAGTGCCGGGTGTAGAATGTGGTGCAGTGTTGCAATTGATAGTGGGGTCTGGATGAGGCTGGTGCAGGGAAGTAGATGTATGGACATGTTTGCAAGTGGATTGTAGGTTCCAGGATGAGCATGTGGCGGGATTATTTGATGTGTGGGTCAGTGGTGCAGAGATTTGTGGAGGTCCAGGAGGTAGGCTTTGTGACATGGGAGTAGTATGTGGACAGTGGACAGTGTTAGTGGGTCCCTCGATAGAGTCTGGTGGCAGTGGAGTTAGATGTGGTCCAGTGGTGGCATATTTTTTAGTTGGACGTGGGGTCTGGATGAAATGCTGGCAGGTGGGTATAGGTGTGTGTCAGTTGTGTTGCAATGTTGTGGGGATCTGGATTGAGGCTGGTGCAGGGTTTTTTTATAAGAGGTCCATGGTAGCATTAGTGAGTAGATGATGGTAATGTGGATTAGTGCCTGGGGCATGGTAGTAAAGAATATGGTGAAACCTTAAGAGCAGTAGGTATATTGATTCCCGTGGGTCTGGATGAAGTCCTGTTGCAGTGTGAAGAATTTCATTGGAGCATAGTATTTGTGATGTTAGGTCGTGAAGAGGCCTGTTGCAGGGGTGTAAGATTTTTAGGTCCCAGATTGGGCAGTGGTAGAGGGTCTGTATGAGGCTGTGGCCGGGTTGTAGATGTGGAGTCCAGTTAGGGTGCCATTGCTGTTGGATGTGTGTTCTGGAAGATGCTGTCAGGGTGTAAAGGATGTTGGTCCAATATGGGAGCAGTGTCTGTGGGATGAGGGTCTGGATGAAGGCCCCGAGCAGGTTGTCGATTGTTTCATGGAGCAGTGTATTTTGAGGATATTGGGTCTGGGATGAGGTTTGTGCAGGAGTAGATGTGTGTCAATTGGTGCCCAGTGATGTATTGTAGGGATGATGGGTCTGGATGAGGCATTTGAGGGTGTAAGATGTGGTTCATTTGATGCAGTGTAAGAGTGGTACGTTGGTGTCAGGATGAGTCCTAGCAGGGTGTTAGAGTGGTCCAGAGGTTGCAGATTGTATTAGAGGGTCCAGGATGAGCTGTGGGCAGGGAGTAAGATGTGGGCCAGTGGTGCAGTGTTGTGGATGTGGGTCTGGGATTAGGCTTGTTGCAGGGAGTAAGATGTGGTCATGGTGGGCAGTGTTATTTGATGTGGGTCCTGGATGAGGTGCCCTGGAGTCAGGGAGAAGGAAATTGTAGGTCCCGTGTTGTAGCAGTGTTGAGAAGTGGGTCCCTGTGATGAAGGGCTGTGCAGGTGAGAAGATGTGGTCCATTGGGTGGCAGTTATTTGTGGAAGTGTGTCTGGGATTAACAAGCTGTGCTGGGTAGTTAGATTGGTGGTTCCCAGTGGTGCAGAAGTAGGTTTTGGATTGGGTTCTGGAAAGAGCCCTGTGCCGGGTGAAGAAGTTGTGTCAGAGGTGCGAGGTTTGTGATTTGTTGGGCTGGATGAGGCAGGTTGCCGTGTTGTAGATGTTGGGTCCAGTGGATGCTGTGTTAGTGGATGTGGGTACTGGGAAGAGGCGTTTGGCCGGGAGTATATGTGGATCATTGAGCATTGTTTGTTATGGGTCCTGGTATGAGGCCATGGCAGGGTGTAATTGTGGACAGTTGGTGCAGAGTTGTGGGTCTGGAATATGTCAGAGCAAGTGGATTAGATGTTGTCAGTGGTGAGTGAGGTGTTGGATGTGTGTCCCTGGATGAGGCCCAGTGCCAGGGAAGAAGATTTGGTCCATTGTTGCAGTGGTTATTGTGGTGACGGTGGTCCTGAATGAGCTGTGCAGGGATAGATTTGGTCCAGGTGGGTTGCATTGGTTGGGGTCTGGATTGAGTCCGTGCAGGGAGTAGATGATTGGTCAGTATCAGTGTAGTTGATGAGGGGTCCTGTGATTGATTGCATTGCAGGGAAAGTAGATTGTGGTCAGTGTTGCAGTTGTATATTGTGGTGACCCAGGATGGAGGCTTTGTGCCAGGGAGTAAATGTGGTCAGTGGTGGGCAGTGTTTTTTTGTGGATGTTGGGATTCAGGATGAGCTAGTGCCCCGGGAGTGTAAGATGTGGTCCATTGGATATATGCAGTGTTTGTTGGAATTGGGTCTGGAAAATGAGGCTGTGGCAGGGAGTAGATTTGTGTCACTGGTGTAAAATTTTATTAGATGTGGGTAATGGAAGGAGGCCTGTGAGGGCGTAGATGTGGGACCAGTGGGTGCAGTGTAGTGGAGTGGTGGTCTTGGATCTGATGCTGTTGCAGGTGTGGTGTAGAATTTGTGTCAGTGGTGCCAGTGAGTAGGGGTTCTGGAATGAGGCAGTGTCATGGTGGTTAGAAATAGGTGGTTCCCCCATTGGGGTGCAAGTGGAATGTGGATGTGGTCTGGATAGGCTGTGCAGTGTTGAAGATTGTAGGACAGTGGTGCAGTGTTTGGGGGTCCTGGATAGATTTTGGTTGCATGGAGTTAATGTTGGTCCGTAGATGTCAGTTGGTGTGACGTGGGTCCCCCTGGGAAATATTGTGTGCTGAGACTCACGACAGACCCACAACGAAAACGGGAGGAGAGGAAAAGAAGAGATGAACCTGCACAGCCACATCCATACCCCACGTTGCCACACCACTGCCGAAACACTGACCCACAACTTACTCCCTGCACAAACCTCATCCCGAACCCCCAACACTGGCACCACTGACCACATCTAACACCCTGTGCCAACCAGCTAGCACATACATCATCACACAGGGATATCAACATCAATTACAACAAACAACGATGCCCATCACAAACCATGACCACAAATCGACAACACCTGCACAACTAGCCTCATCCAGACCACCCAACACAGTGCACCACTGACCACATCTACAAGGACCCCTTCCTGCAACCTCCTCACCATACCCCACGACCACAAACAGACGATATATACAGCCCACCACTGGACCACATCCTACCTCCCTCACCAGGTGGGTCCCTAATCCATACCCACATCTACAAACAATAGACACCACTGACGCACACACCTACTCCCAGCGAAAACAGGCCTCCATCCAGAACCAAAAATCCACAAGCACGTGGCACCACTGACCCACATCTACACCCTGCAACCAGAGCCTCAATCAGACCCAACATCCCACAAACACTGCACCACTGGACCACAATCTAACCCCTGCACAGCCACATCCAGACCCACAACACTGCCACCAAGAACCACAATCTACTCCCTGCGGAGCAGCCTCGCAACCAGACCCACATCCACAACACTGCAACCACATGACCACATCTACTGTCCCCCTGCAACGGCCTCATCCAACCCTCCAACACTGCAGCACTGGACCCAACAATCTACACCCTGCACAGCCTTCAATCCAGACCAACGTCCACAAACACTGCTACCACTGACCACATCTTACTCCCAGCAAACAGCCTCATCCATACCCACATCCACAACACCTGCAAAACCACTGAACCACCATCTACTCCCTGTCTGCAACCCTCATCCAGACCCCACAAACACCAGCACCAACAGGACCACCAAATCATATACTACCCTGCATGGCCCTCATCCAGAACCCACAACCTGCAACCACCTGAACCAGCAATCTACTCCCTGCACAACGTCCCTCAAATCCAGACCCCACGAAGTCCACAACCACTGGCCAAACCACTGACCACAGGCTACACCCGGCACATGATCATTCCAACCCACGATCCACAACACAGCACCACGACCATACCATCAACACACCTGGCAACAGCCTCAACAGAAACCCCCCCTACATCACAGACACTGCAACCCACTGACCCAAATCATCTACAACCCCAGCACAGCCTACATCCAGACCCACCAATCCACAACACTGCAGACCAACTACCACAACTACCTCCCTGCAACAGCCCCTCTATCCGAGACCCACAACCACAACCACTGCACCACGACCACCATTCTACACCCTGAACAGCCTCATCCAGACCCCCACAAATCCACAACACTGGCCCCCACGAACGCACATCTACTTCCCAGCACAGCCCTCATCCTAGACCCCACATCCACAACACTGCAGCCACTGACCCACATCTACTCCCTGCAACACCTCGATACCAGACACCACAACACACCTGCCAACCACTGACCTAAAAAAATCTACAGAACCCGCCTCCAGACCTCATCCAGTCCCACTTCCACAACACTGCATCACTGACCACATCAACACCCCTGGCAGCGAAGCCCGGTCATCCAGACCCTCAAGACTCCCACAACACTGCCCCACTAGAACCACATCTACTCCCTGCACAACCTCATCCAGACCCACATTCCACAACACTGCACGCACTACCCACGATTCTACTCCCCTGCACGGCCTCAATCCAGACCCACCATCCACAGCGACTGGGCACGCACTGACCAACATCTACACCCTGTAACACCCTCATCCAGACCCACATTCACAGCACTGCACCACTGACCACATCTAACCCGGCCACAGGCCTCAAATCCAGACCCACAAGCACGCAGCCACTGAACCCCACATCAACAAAACCCCTGCAAACAGCCCCTCAGATCCAGACCCACATCCCACAACACACAGCACGCCACAGACCCATCAATTCAACACCTACTGTCACAGCCTCATCCAACCCACTTTCCCCACAACACTGCAAATAAGGCCACTGACCACCACAACTACTTCCCCAGACAACAGCCTCATCCCAAACCCACATCTACAACAAAGCACTCACTGACCACATATAAACCCTGCACAGCCTCATCCAGGAAACCCCCACAACACCTGGCACCACTGACCACAACTACACCCTGCACAGACCTCAACCAACCCACACGTCCCACAACACTGCAACCACTGAACCACAACCTACCTTCCTAACTCCCTCACAGCCACCATCCAGGACCCCACAACACTGCTTTCCACTGACCACGAACTACTCCCTGCACAGCCTCCCCCTCCAGACCCACAACAACTGCAAGCCACTGTAGACGAAACAAGTTCAGTACTTCCCAGCCAGCATGGGTCCTCGAATTCCGAGTGAACGCCAGACACATTAATCGTGATTGCTGCACCACTGTAGACCACCAATCTACTGCTCCATTCCGTCGTATGTTAGCCTCTCGATAGGGTCGGCGCAGACCCACAGAACCTTTGTCAACACTGACCACATTCTACACCCGCAACAGCCCGATCCAGACCCAACATCCACAGCACTTGGGCAACCACAGTACCACATCTACTCCCCGCACAGTGCCCTCATCCAGTGACCTCCACAACACAGCAAAACCACTGACCCACATCTTACTCCCAGCAGCATGCCACCAAACCAACCCCACCATCCACCAACCAACTGCACCACTGACCCCCATCTAGACTCCCGGCAAACTGTCCTCGCATCACAGGGGACCCACAAGAGCAGCACCGCTTGGTGTGAGAAAACCACAATCCTAGCACCCTTGCACTGAGCCTCTATACCAGCACCCAGAAAACACTTGCACCAGCTGAGAAACCCACATCTACCTCCCTGGGCACTGTAGCACTCATACCAGACCCCACAACCCTACAACACTTTGGTAGGGTTGGTATAGAGTGTCAATCCACTGACCCACGATCAACTCACTGCACAGGTCGCCTCATCCAGATACCGACGTCCACCGGAATACCCGCACGGCAACTGACCAATCAACTCCCCTGCACAGCCCATCAACCCAAGACCCACAATATCACAACATGCTGACCCACTGTACCACATCTGACACCCAAGCATCAGCCTCAAACTAGACCCACGTCCCACAACACTGCACCCACTGACCCAACATCTACTACCCCTTCAACAGGCCGTACATCCCAAACCCACATCTACCAACAATTGGCACCACTCGGCATCCCACATTTTCACTAGAAAAAAACCCAGCATCAGCCACATCCAGACCCACAGACACAGCAAACCCACTGACCACATCTACACCCTGCCAGACTCCAGATCCAGACCCACGTCCACAACCACAGCACCACTGACCAACATCCTACTCCCGCCAGTCTCATCGCAGAAACCCACAAACACACTTGCTCCTCACGACCACATCTACTCCCTGCACGACCTCCTCTACCAGACCCACAACACTTCACCAGCTGAACACCACATCTAACCCCGTGCACCAATCCCCCTCATCCAGACCCACAACACTGGCAACCAACAGACCACATCGTACTCTCCCAGCCACAAGTGGCCTCATTCAGACCCACAAACATAGCAACACTGACCATCAACTACACTGCCGGCAACAGCCTCATCCGAGGACCAAACAATCCACAGACAAACTGACACCCACCGACCACAATCTACCTGGGGATCCTCCTGCAACATCCTCAATCCAGACCCAACAATCACTAAGCAGCCACTGACGCACATCTACTCCTGCACAGCCGTCATTCCAGACCCACACCCACAACATGCAGACGGCACCATGGACCACCCCATCATACCTCCCCTTCCAGCGGCCCTCAATCCCAGGACCCCACAAGACTGTCACCACTGCCAACATCTACCACCACCAACTGAGGCCTCATCCAGACTACAACGAAGAACACTTGTCAAGCCAACTGAGCGAGCCACAACTAGCTACAATCGTCGGTTTGCCGCCAACAGGCCTCATCCCAGAACCCACGACGTCCGACAACAAATCACCACTTGAACCCACATCAACTTCCCCTGTCACACTAGCGTGGGGCCCTACCCCAATCCAGACCCACGTCCACAACCACTGCAATTCCACTGTACCGACAGGAGTTATTTCCCTACACACCCCTGCACCGCCTACAACCATACCCACAAGCTGGATCCACAACACAGCACCACCTGACCACAGGCACATCCTACACCCAGCCAGCAGCCTCATCCAGACCCTCCAATCCACAACACTTCACCACTGGACCACAATCCTACTCCCTGCACCGGGCCTCAATCCAGAACCCACCTGTTCCCACTAACCACTTGGCACCACTGACGCACCATCTATCAACCGCTGCAACATCCCTCATCCAGACCCACATCTACAACACTGCACCACTGAACCAACAACTAACACCTACAGCACACTCCTCAACCAGACCCAAAAACGTCCGACAAAACACTGCAACACTGATACCTACAACTACTTGCCTGACTCCCGCTGCACGAGCCTCAACCAGAACCCACAACACTGCACCACTTGACCACATCTACTCCCCTGGCACAGGCCTGCATCTCCAGACACCCACATCCCCACAACACTTGCAAAAAAGCCACATGGACGCACATTCTACTCTCCCCTGCACAGACCTCCATCCATAGCCCACATCTTACAACAAACAGACCACTTTGACCGAACATCTACTCCCTGCACAGCCTCATCCAGACCCACGACCAACAAAAACACAGCACCACTGACAACAACTACACCCTGCACGATCCTCATCCAACCCACAGTCCTACAGCAACTGCACCACTGACCACAACATACAACACCCTGCCACAGTGCCACAATCCAGGAGACCCACAACGCACAGCACATCTGCACCACTGAACACCGACATCTACTCCCTGCAACAGCCTACATGCCATACCCACAACACAGGCAGCCACTGACCACATCTACGTCCCTGCGACTCCTCATCCATACCCACATCTACAACAGCTGCAGCACACACTGACCACATCTACTCCCTGCACGAGGCCACAACCAGACCCACTCCACAAACCACTTGCACCTCTGACCCACACTACAGCCCAGCACAGCCTCAGTCTCATACCCACATTCTTACAACACAGTCCACCACTGAACGCACTGGGATCTACCTCCCCTGCAAGCAGCCTCACCAAACCCACAAACTACAACAATAGCGACTCACCTGACCACTATCTAACCCCCCGGCACAGCCTTCAGAATCCCAGACCCACATCCTACAACCGCAAACCACATGTACCCACAATCTAACACGCCTGCACAGACTCAAATCCCAGACACACAACACTGCAACACTGACCAACAATCTCTACATCCCAGCAACAACCTCAATCCAGACCCACGGTACACAAAACACTGCACCACTGACCCAAAAAAACTCCCCTGCACAGCCCACCAACCCCCCCAAAACTGAAAAACTGACCACATCAAAACCCTGCACCCCCCCCCTCCGACCCCCTCCACAACAACTGCACCCCGACCCCAAAAACATCCGCACGGCCTCC
>JAODAL010040432.1:0-36923 GCA_025379985.1 Phyllomedusa bahiana
ATAGTCCCCCAGTTCCTAAATAACGCACCCAAAAAAACCAAAATTCCCCTAATACCCCCAAAGCATCCAAAGCCCACAAATCACCACCACATATTTGGCCCGAATCCCCGCCACCAATAAAAGATGAATAATACAAACTAAACCATTTCTGTACAAAAACCATTTTTACAAAACCCCTTTTTTCCTGCATACAGGGACAAAACCCCAAATTTCTTCACAGGTTTTGCAGACATACAATCGATTACAGTAAAGTTCATCCAGGGACTTACAGGAGCCCACCTGAAGAGTTTTTTTTTTTTCCCCTTTCTTCTCCACTGCCCCCAGACGCCTTTGTGACTTCTCCCGGCCAAAACTCTTCACTTTTAAAATGTACAAAACAAAAACTTAAAACTCCAACTTTACCCATCACTCTTCTAAAACCTCCCCCTTTGTAAAAATCCCCATCTATAGCACCTCAAAATGGTAGCCAAATAGTAGACCCTCTAGCCGGGACAATAGCCTCGGGTACCCAGACGTATTCCCCCTTTATTTTAGAAAATAGCCCCTGAACCCAGACAGAAACCCCCCTTTTGTAGTTCGCCCAGTACCCCCCGTATCTGAAAGTACCCCCTTTTGGCCCGACAGTAGCCTCCAATAGCCAGGTAGTGCTCCAATAGCCAGGTAGTCCCCCTTATGGCCAGGTATGCCCCCTATAGCCGGTAGTGCCCCTTATACCCGGGTAGTCCCCCCTATACCCCGGGAAAGGGGCCCCTTAAAACCGGGTATCCCCCTTTTATGGGCCAAGTAATCCCCCTAACCCAGGTGATCCCCCCTATAGCCAGGAATGCCCCTAAATCCAGGTGATCCCCCTTTAATAGTCGGGTAGTGCCCCTTTTTGTCAGGTAGTGCCCATTTTAGCCAGGTATTTGCCCCCAAATTTCCCCGGTAGTGCCCCATAATAGCCCGGTAGTGCCCCCCTAAAAGCCGGGTTAATCCCCCCCAAATAGCCAAAAAAGTGCCCTCTAATAATGGGTTAATGCCCCCTAACAGCCAGGTAAGGCCCCCCAATAGTCAGGTAGTCCCCCCTAATAGTCAAGAAGTGCCCCCTAATAGCCGGTTACCCTTATTCCCCAAAGGAAATATTTTCCCCTGCAGTTAAATAATAAAAAATAATAATAAATTTAACTAAACCTCCCCATGATCCCAGGGTTCCCGAGTTCAGGCCCTGAGGCTGCGGGCCCAGGTAAGCCCGGGTGATGTGATCCGCCACTTACGCCGTCACACAGCTCCCAGGGATCCCTCGGAAAGCAAGCTGCCAGCAGAACAGACCCAGACCCCGCAGGGTGCGGGGTGAAAGCCGTGCGCCCCCCGCGAGCTGAAACATACAGGGGGGGAAAAAGGCGGGGGAAGGAAACGATTGTCCTGCCTCCCCCCTGTCCCCGCAGCTGCACAGCGAGTGTGCAGCTGCTGAGTGACCCCCTGCGCAGCCGTTTTTAAAATTTGGCTGCGCAGAGTCCGAGGTCGACCCCCAGGAAGGGCCCCCCTGTTCTGTGGATGAAGCTGCCCCAGATCCTTTTGTCTCTTGTCACCTTGAAAAACCGGGTTTGTCCCGGGTGACCCCCCCGGGGGCCCCCCCCCTTACTTACCTCTCTCGGGGCATTGACCCTATATGACCCCTCCAATCCCGACAGATTTTTTGGTGAAATTTTTCCCCGAGATTGAGCCCCGTTATCCTTTATTCCGATGGGCGGGGCTTCCGCCCCCACTTTCCCCTGCCTTTTGCCCTGCCCTTTTATTTGCTTGTCTCGGGACTACACCTCTTTTTATAAATTTCTTACCTTTGCTGCCCCAGCTTCCCCCTTAAAAAATTTTCATATAAAGAGTATTGATCTGGTAGTCCCCCCACCGCAGAAGCTCGCCTGCCTTGAGGGGGGCGGGCCCTGGTGAAAGCTGGGGGCCCTTCCTAGACTCCTCTCCCTAGCGGGGGCTTGGGACCACAGCTTGTGGTAGCCCCAAAAGAATCCACCCCCCCTTTTGTAACCCCGACAGACTGGGAGATAAAGGGTCGGGGGGGGGCCAAATCATAAATTTCCCAAAGGCTCCATAGGTTAAACAAAGGTAATTTTTAAATATTGATTTGATGTAATTCTCTTTTGTTCTTAAACTTTGCATTTTGTTAAATTGTTTTAAAATAACTTTTTTTGCAAAAGAATTTTTAAATTTTTTTGCTACATTTTTTCTACTCTCCCAAAAAACCCTTTTGCCCCCAGTTTACATATCTTTTATTTTTTAAATTTTCCCATTGAAAAAAATTAATGTAATTTAATTTAAACATCGCTAAACAAAAAAGCTTTTTAAAAAAAATAAAACTTTAAAAAGGGTCTCCCCCTTCAAAAAACTGCAATGTTTTTTTAACCCTGAAAGGGAAGTTTCCCTGACCAAAAATACGGGGGGGAAATCCTTTAAATAAGGGAAACGGCTTTCAGCTATGCCCTTTAAGTTTTTTTTAATGGGGTTTTTTTGGGCTTTTCTTTGGGGGGGTTTGAAAAAATTTTCCATAACAAAAGGTCCAAATCCATGGGGGGAAAACCCCCCCAAAATAAAAAAAACCAGTGATTTTTAGTTTAAAAGAAAAAAAGGGAAACACACCCCAAGAAAATCCCCTAATCCCTGATACACTATATTAAAACATGCCTTTAATCTTATTCCTTAAATCCAAAAAAAATAAACCTTTTTTCCCTATATTTTCTAAAAACAACTATAGAAAAAAACCCAAAACCTTTATCCAAAAAAAGTAGGGCAACCCCCCCCAAAAAGGGGTTTCCCCCCAAAACCGGGAAAACCAACCCCTTTACTATCCCATCCCTCTTTCAGTTTTAATTTAATATGGGGAAAATTTCAAAGGGGTCAAAATAAATCAGTTATGCCTTACCCAAAGAATATTTTTTGGTCTAGTTCTAAAAATACGATTGGGGGGAAAACACAAAAAATATTGGTGTACATGTATATAATCAAGAAAACCCCTTAGGGAAAAATTTCCCAATCGAAATTTTAAAGATTTTGGGCCCACTAATTATCTCCAATGAAAAAAAATACCTATTCGATAAAATTTTTCGGGCCACCGGGGAAAATTTTTTGTACCTTCAAAAATAGATTGGGGCCTTATGTGGAAAGATAAACTCACCACTTTAAAAAGCGACTGTTTTTAAAACCTTTGGGGTCTAAACCCAATTTTTTTTTCAATTAATTTTTTTTATGTAGCCCCTTTTTGAAAAATATACCAGGGGCATTCAAAAAATTTGAACTAGGAAAATTTCATTTTTTCCAAATTTTTGGGACTTTCAATGCATGCAGTTTTCATACATTTTCCCACATGGGAAAATTGTTCCTTTTTAAAAAACGAATATGTATTTTTATGTGGCAGAGGGTTTTATGGACCCCCTCAAGCTCAGGGGCCGGAAATTGACTGAAAAATCAAAAAACCCCCTCCCCACATGAAAATTGGTTAATCAACCCCCAAAGGGAAAAAATTTTATTGGAAAAATTTGGTTAATAAAGTTCTCCCACCTGAATCTGAGGGGGGTAAATTTCCAGAAGTGTACTGCGGACCAGGGAAAAATAAAACCCAAGAACTTGATCATTTTTTTCCCCAATTGCAAAACATTTCGGGTGAATGTTTTGTTTAAACAATATTTAAAAACTTTTTCCCTTTTATTTTTTTAAAATTTTAAAAATGAAGTTCTTCTGTTTCTTTCTTCCCAAGAAAAGAGTTGGTGATGTTAAAAAACTAAGCAAAAAAGGGGAAAAAAGACCAAAATCAATTAAATTTGTAAAATAAAGGGTTGAGCCCAAAATTCCCGGGGTTTAGAAAGAAAGCAATGAATGGGGATACATCAATGATAAGAGTAAGTATTTCAACAGAAGAATTGAGGAACCCGGGAAAGCAAAAATAACTGAAAAATTTTGAAGGGGGAGCCCGGGAGGCTGATAAAATTAACAAAAAATTTCAGGGGAAAAATTAACTGGAAGGTTAAAGGATGTGGACCTCAAAAGTAGGTTCGTGAGGGGGGGTTTCCAAGGGGTTTTTGTTTTGGAAAAGGGTCCAATGAAAGGGAAAAGAAGTTTGCCCAGTTTTTCCCCCTGTCTGTCCTCATGTTTAGGTTTTAAAAGAGAATGAAAGGCCAAAATATGTGAAAAAAAAACGGGGAATTTGTATCGGGATTTGGAGCCTTGTTTTTTTGGAGCACAAGCCAAAATAAACAAATTTTTGAAAAAAAATAAATCATGAAAAGATGAAAATTTTTTTTTATCGTTAGTGTTGATCAAACTGTTCAACAAACTTAATTCGCGTCAAAATCTGGGATTTTTCAAAACAAACCCAAAATTTTTTTTACTGTTTGCTGGGAGGAAAAGGGTTTAAAGGTTTGAAGGGAATTCGACACCCCTTTTTCACCCACCTTTTGCATTTTTGGGGGCCCATCCTATCAGCGAGCACAGAAAAGTGTCAAAAACTTCTTGCTGGGGTGTGGGCTCTCATTGGCTGCTATAACATTGACCTGTTATATTTTTTCCCTATTTGCTTTTCTAAAAAGCCTTTTTCAGAACACTCTCTGTACTGAAACAGGCTGTCTTGTTTTTTTTCCCTTGCTTTAGGCACAAATTTGTTTTTTAGCAAATTTTAAAGACGTAAAACTCTGTTTAGATTAGTTAGGCAGTTAGCTAGGAGGGGCGGGGAAACCCAACTTGGGGAAAATCAAAAAACTTAGATATCATTTTCCCCCATATACGCAATAGATAGGGTTATTTTTATTGCTGGCTGCATCCTTTCCCCATGCAAAAGTTTTATTTGGCAAACATTTGCGGGCTAAACATAATGCCTAACTCTTATAAATGGATTACTTTTTTAAAGGCGTTTGGGAATTGCAAAAATAATACCCCCGGTCCCCCAAAATTTCCGTTTTTGTAGTATTGGAGGGGGAAATAATTTTAAAATTTAAAACCTTTAAAATTTACCCCTTTTACAAAGAAAATTTTTCTAAATAGGGGTTTGGGTTTTGGTAAAAATTTTACACTGAGTGGAAAAAATTTGCCTTTTTTTTTTGCAATTTGGGGTTCAAAAATTGTATGTAAAAGCCCCCGGCCCTTAAATTTATACAAAGAAATATTTTTTAAAATTTGTGTTTGGTTAGTGAAATTAAAACTGATGGGAAAAGTTCTTTTCGGGCGGTTTGGGGGAAAAAATTACTTTTCAACTATCCCGTTGTTATTGTCATACAGTATATTTCCAGAAATGGGGGTTTTTCCCCTCCTGTTGCAAAATTCTTACCCCAACCCCAAAAAAGTGTAATTTTCCCAAGTTTTTAAAGGGCCCACATAATAGTAAAATTTATCCCCATTTAGTGCTTTAATTGTAAATATATTTTTATATATTATATAAAATTTATTTTATTTTTATAATATATATATATATATATATAAATATAGTGGAACGGCACAACGTATTTTGGGGAAAGGAAGATATGTGTCCCGATCTCCCCTGGGGCCCGTAAAGTAAAACCCCTTTTGGTCTGGTGTCAGCGGAATAGGCCACTGCCCAATTTTATTTTTTTTAGTTTGGCAAAATCCTTTAACCCGGACGGGCTTTTATTGGGGGCAGCAGAAGAGTTTCAAAAATACCCTCCCTCACGCACTCTCCGCTCCTCACGGGGACCTTTTCATTCTTTTCCCCTTATCACTCCTCACAAAACCCCGTCTCCAAATTCCCCCTGCTTCACCCCAAACTCTGGAATCACTCCCCCCAAAACACCCAGACTCTCCCCCACTTTTTTCACCCAGCTTCAAAAGCAACCTGAAAACCCACTTTTTGGCTTCCCTTTTAACCTTCAAAAAAACTTGTCACTATTTCCTCCACAGACATGTTGCCCCTCCCCTCCTGCCCTTTTTTCCCCCCTCCTTGTAGATTGTAAGCCCTCGGCCCGGGGTTGGGGGTTCCTCTTCCCTCTGTCGTGCCAATTGTAATTATCCCTTTTATCACTGTACTCGTTTAAAACTTATGTAATGAATTAACCCCCGAATGACACCCCGGGAAATTCAAGGGCGCTTTAAAAAAAAATTTAATTTAAAAATTTAATAAATTTTAAAGTGGGAGATGCTCCCCATTCCAGGAAAAGGGTTTTACCAGCCCTATATAAGGCCGCAGGCCCCGGGTTTGTTTGGGGGTGGGTTCCCTGTCGAAAAAAAAGCCCCGTTGAGCAAGTTTTTTTGGTTGAAGCCAAGTTTGGGACCTTGCACTCCTGAGAGCTGGCCCTGCTGTTTTTTTCCTCCCCCTGAAAAAACAGATTTGGGTTTACGGGACCTATGCCGTGACTGTGTTTTCGGATGTGCTTTGTTTTGGCTAAAGAAAGCTCTCCCTTTTTATTTTCATGTTTTTTGGATTGCACCAAAAAATTTTTGCAGTTTTTCAGGGAAAAAAAGGGACTGCTATCTTTTGCGCTAATCCCAAAATATAAAAAATACTTATTTTTTTTTAAATTACATAAAATTTGTGCCACGCGCAAAACAAAAATTATTTATCTTTTAAACCCTTAGTGGAACTAAAAGTGGTAAGCAAAGCAAGGGGGGCCCTTTGGAAGTTGGATAGAGGTAGGGAGACAAGGCACCCCTTTCCGTGCCCCCCAGACAGCACACCAACCCAAGACATAATCGGGTCGCAGGACCATCGGGCCGTCAACTTTTTGCTCATTTCCTGTGAGTCTTATTACTAAATGAGCGTCGCCAATCTGTTTTTCAGTTTTTAAGGAAAACCCTGAAACAAAATTTTTTTAAACCACCTCTCCACTTAATCATGGCCCAAATGTTGTTTTCATCATTGTCATCATAAATTTCTGACCTGAAAAAAAACACCCCCCAAAAAGGTCAACCAACGTACTAAACCACGGGATAATCCAAAAATTTTAAAGCCCTCTTTGATGAAGGGCGGTTTTGGGGGTCGGGAAGGCTTTTTAAAAAGATAAAGGGGCCAAAAGGGGATGATTTTTTCTGCTTTTGCCCCCAATTGCTGATCCCCTCAGAGGGGGGAAAAGGGAAAAGGCGGGTCCGTCGGCAAAAAATATCAAAGCGGTCAGCGGTGCCTCGCAGTCCCTTGGTTTTTAAACCTGGAACGTCAGAATGTAGCCCCAAAAGGAACAGGAATTAAACCTGTGATGATGGTGACATTGCGGTTTCCAACGTGGTCTTTTCAGAAGCAGGGGGAAAACCCCATCATTAGTGGAGGAAGAGGATAATGGGGTAGTTTTCAGGGGCGGGTCTGGCCTCAGAAAAGGGGGGAAAGGGGGGGTTGGGATAAATTTCCCCTGAAAATTTTTTCCGCCAGCCCAAAATTTATGGTGGCAGGGGAACAACCCCTACTTGGTTTTTTTCCCCTCGAAGGGGGTCAAAGGGCCTGTGAAGCCTGGGCCTTTTTTTAAACAAGCCTTGATTCGCCGAAAAACGTCATATGGGCCCGGCTTTTCTTTTAAAGGTCAAAAGAGGAAAGAATCTAAAAATTTAAAACCCCCACCAGCAAGAAAAGGCACAGCATGTTTTAAAACATGAAATTTCTGTGAAAAATTTCCCCCGCACTTGGAAGGGAAAAAAAGGTTTACATAGGTTTCCCGGACTTTTCCAAACCCCAGTGAATTTTTCGCCCCCTGAAATTTCAAGCCCATGCGGTTCTCCCGTGCCGATATGCCGGAGGAAGCATCAGCAAGCCCCATCCCCGCCCGACACTGTTTTCCCCATTCCCAGCACCAGCAATTTCAGTCTACGCCTCCCCTTCCACCAGTCTGACCCCAAAGCCGTACAACAGCCCGTCCACCACCAGCCTTCACCCAGGAACCCCAAAACCCAAAAACCTGAAAAGTGTCATTGCCAAAATCGGGGTTTTAAAATATTTCTACTATTAAATACTTTGTAAAATTTTACCCCCTAGGTTGGTATAGGGAGGTTTTTAGCAATAAAATTTTGTAAAAGGCAGGTAAAATGTTCCCCAAAAAGGGAAGGGAAATGGCCCCCTTTTGGGGTGTTAGGCCCCCTTTTGCAGGGTATAGGCAGGTAAATGGGCCCCCATAGGTTGGTAAAAAGTCCCAAATAGGGTGTTAAATGTCCCCAAAGGGAAGAAAAAGGCAGGTAAATGGCACCCCAAAAGGCAGGGGGATAAAGGGAGGGGAAAAGGCACCAATAGGGAGGGAAAAGACGGTTTTTGGGAAAAAATGTCCCTCTTTGGGAAAGGGGAAAAGTCCCCCAAAAAGGGAGGTATAAGACAGGTAAAAAGGCTCCTAGGGGCCCGATTTATTCAGGTAAAGGCCCGGTAAATGTCCCCTTTATTGGCAGGATAGGCTAGATAAAGGTTTCCCCCATTTGGCAGGGATAGGGGGGAGGTATAGGGCCCCCATAGGGAAAGGTTTTTTAGGGAGATTAAAATTTTCCCCCCATAAAGGGAGGTATAGGCCCCGGGGTTTTTAGGTTGGTGTTAAAAAAAAAAAAATTTTTAGTATCCCCCCATATCCCCTTTCTTTTTGAGGCTCTCCCCCCGCTCCACAGGTGGTTTTTGACATATTTTGGCAGGGACAGGCAGTTTTGGGGGGGCTTAATCATTTCTGCCTGTGCTGGATGCTCCCCGGGAGGCCACAAATTTCTTGCGGCCTTCCCGGGGTTTCTTGGAGCAGGGAGCCCCCCCACTTTTTGCTCTGCAATTTGATTTCCCTTTAACTGTAAGCTCCAAGAAGGCGGGAAAAGGTTTAAGAGGGGAAATTTTCCCCGGGCCCGGTGCCCGGGCCCTTTGAGCCCCTTTGGGTGCCATTTACTCACTCCCCAAATGGGAAGCCCAAAGGGGGTTTTTTTAAACCCTAAAAATTTTGATAAAAAGCCCCTTATACCGATATAACAGAGGGGCTCGCTTGATAGTTTTTTCCGGGCTTGGCCCCCGGGTATAACTGCTTGTGCCCCAGGGTTCGCTGGGTTCTAGGCCACGTTGTGGGCCTGAACTCTGGAAAGGGGCCCCTTAACTGTTTGTGTTGGGCTGCTGGATGAAAAATAAAAGGGGTTTAAGGAAACCCCCGGAAAACAGAAAAGCAAAAAGCTTCTTGCTCCCCAGGGGTACCCATTTAGCCCCAAGGCTTGAAATTTTTACACACATTCCCCCCAAGGGGCCGGGACCTGAATGAAGCATAAGATGAAACCCCGGTGGGGAAAATTATAATGTTAGACTAGCTGGGGAAAATTGGGGGCAAAAGGGGGTAGCTTCAGTTGTGAGCACAGCGCCCTTTTTCTTTAAAAAAACTGAAAAAAATGGGTAATCCCTTTAACACACTTTGTTTACTGCACTAAACAAAAGATGGTTTAAAAACCCTTTTAAACCGGGCGTAAATTTAAAAAAAAAAAAAAAAAAAAAAACAAAGATGACTCCTAAGCCCCTCCCGGGGGAGGGGGAGCTTGTTTAGCGCTGTATTTGCTTTAAACACAAAAAAGCTTGGATGAGCCTTTTTGGAAAAAAATTTTCCTGTATCTGCTTTAATCAATTTTAAAAGGGGTTATCCGAAAGGTGTTTTGAAAGCATATGATTTGTTTAAAATTTAAAATAAAACAATTTTTTAAAAACAGAAAAAATGTTTAGGGCAGCAGGGTGCCTTGCAAAGGGACATTGGGGTTCTGGGCTTGGGGGTTTTTGGGGTTTTCATGGGTTTTCTTGCCCTTCTCCAAATTTCCTACCTTTTCTTAAAAAAAATCTGACACCTTTGTCTTGATTCCCGATTTTTAACCCTAATGGGCAAAGGGAAAAATGGGGTGTAAAGACAATTGGGTGTAAGCACCGGGATATGTTAGTGCTAAAAAAATTGTGAGAAGGGGGTTTTGGGTGTGCATTTGGGTGCAACGAAAAAAAACATACCCCCGTTTGGCTGGGCCCTTTGCCCGCTTAAATTTGCTAACGAAACATTTATATCTTACAAACTCATATGGCCCCCCGGGGTCGTGATTTTTTTCCCCCTGCAGCCAAAAATAAGAAAGTTTTTTAGGGAAATAATTAAAAGAAATAAAAAGGGCGAATTTTTCAAAAATTCGATTAGGTGGGCTTCCCCCGAATTTTCCCCGTCAAAAATTTTTTTTCGTTCCGGGAAATTTCTTTTGGTAAAGGGAAACACATTAAAAACAGTTATTTTTTCCCGGCTAAACAGAGCCTCAGGGTCTGTAAACGTTGTGCCATGCTTAAATAGCAGAGGGAGCTTGGCTTGGTCCCTTATACAAAGTTTGGTTTTTAGTATGCCCTGCAGAAAGCTGCTGCCGCTCTTAGAATCCCCCTTTTACATTTAAAAAACCCTGGGCAATTAAGAGGGCAAAACCCGACCAAAAAAAAACCAAAACAGGGTTTTAAGCCCGTTTAAAATCATGCCCCGACGCGGAAAAATAACAAGCTGAGAGCTTAAAAATGGCAAAAAACAGTAACAGGTGTGGAGGGGACGGCAGCAGCCACACAGCATTTAGGCAGAGAGTGGAAAAATGACAATTTGGAGGTGGAAAAAAATGGGTAGGGCCCCAGTGTGGCACAATGAAAACAGTGTGGGGTCACGGCCCGCCCGCAGCATGAGGTAAAAAAGGGGCACAATTTCAAAATTTGGAGGTGGCAAAAACGGGTAGGCCCCAGAGGTCAAAAAAGGGAAAAGTGTGGAGTTTAAAGGTTTTTCAAAAGCAGTTCAGCCGCAGCAGGAAAGATCAGCAGTGGCACAATGACATTTGGGGGGGGCAAAAAATGGATGGCTTCAGAGTGGCACAATGAAACGTGTGGAGCTCCCCGGCAGCAAACATGAGGTCAGGCAGGGCACAAGACATTCTGGAGGGGGGCAAAAAAATGGAGTAGGGTACAGAGTGGCAAAAAAATGAACGTGTGGGGTCCCCGGGAGCAGCAGCAAAGAGGTCAGACAGTTGGGAAAAAGAGGTGGGGAACCCCAGAGTGGCACAAAGACCCAGTTTTGGGGGGTCACGGCGCGCGCATGAGGGGCACCAGTGGCAAAAAAAGGAAGGTAAAAGGGCCCCAGGTGGCAAAAATGAAACAGTGTGGGGCTCACCCGGGAGAGCATGAGGGCAGACAGTGCCACCCAAAGGGCTTTTTGGAGGTGGCCAAAAAAATGGAGTAGGCCCCAGAGTGGCACAATTTACACAGTGTGGGGGCTCACGGGAGGAGCAACGCATGAGGTCAGGCAGGGAACCCAAAGACTTTTGGAGGGGGCAAAAAACTGGAGTAGGCCCCCAGAGTGGCACAATGACACAGTTAGGCCACGGCAGCGCAGCATGAGGTTCAGAAAAGGGGCACAAATAAACATTCGGGAAGGGTGGAAAAAAAACCCCAAACCCAACCCCGAGGGCATTTGTAAAAGGTCAGTCTTTCCCTTTTTTCCCCCGGGGACAAAGGGGTTTCTTTTTGGGGGTAAGGGGGGGCCCCCCGGCACTGAACACCCCCCTCTGTCCCCAAAAACAATGGCCGGGCGGGGAACAGCTTCTCCACTGCAAACTTGGCAAGTTGCCCCCACACATCCATTTGGGGTTTGCCCATTAGTCCAGGGGCCCTTTAATGGGGTACTGAGTCTTCTGGACCGAGAGATGATGGCAAGAGAAAAATTTCCCTTTCTGCAGGGGTGGGGACCCTTTTATGGCTACAATGGCATGCTTTCCCACGGGGTTTTGAGCGTTTGCTGTGGCGGCGGGAAATGGACCACCACATCTGACCCTTTTTTTCCCCCAGGCCAGGGGGGGGGAAGGGGGGGGGGGGTGCCCTGCAGGGTTTTAACGCGGGCCGGGGGCCCAACTTTCGTCCCGGGGCCCGTTTCACTTTCTGCCCACAGATTCTACATATACCCATTTTTGGGCTCCCCGGTTCTTAGCAAAGAACTGCCCACAGCCGGGGAAATTGGATTTACTGCCTACCTCCGCACTGAATGCTACTAACCCCCCGCGCCTCCTAAAATTAGCCCCCCCCGTGAAGGGGACTTTTTTGGAAATGTGAAGCGGGTTTTTTACCCCGTGGCCGCTTGGCTCCTGACCTCACAATGCTGCTACCCCGCAAATCACACCACCCCAACCCACTTGCTTTGGGTGTGCCGCTCCTGCGCGCAAACTGACGCCCTTTTTTTGACGATGATGAAGCCCCTTTTTCACCCGGGCCCCCAAATTTCGGGCGGCCCCCAACATCATCAATTTTTGTTTCCCTCTTTTACTGCTGTCCTCCTTCCCCTGGCTTGGTTTTGGGAGAGGCGACCCTCACAACATGACCCTCCCGGGGCCACCCCACATCCCTTTCTTGGCCTACTGCAAGAAGCAGGGATATTGGCCCCTTTCTTCGCTGCCAAGTAGCGGGTGACTGTCCTCCCCATCCTCGTGTATATTGGGGTGAGCCAACCACATAGTAATCTCTGGCTGAGGGGAAACCGGTTTGGGGCAGAGGCGGGGTTTTGGGGCAAAGGGGAGTGCCCCCCTGACCCGCCCCCCCCCCGGGTCATTCCAAAATAAATTTTTTGGGCTGATTTTCCCCCCAAAATTTGGCTTGGGGGGGCAGAAGTCATCTGGGGGGGAAAAGGATGACCTTAAATCCCAAAACCCCTCAAAAACCATTGGGGTTTCTGAACAAACCAAAGGCCCCCTAGATGACGCGGGAGTTTTGGCCTCAAAGTGAAACCTTCTCACAAAACAAAAAAAAAATTCCTTAAAAAAATAATCTTTAATAGATATCATTAAAATTTAAATTTTCCCCCCCATATATAAAAATGGCCTCAAATCATATACCAATATACAAATATGCAAAATGTATTGTATAAAGTACCCCGGGGTATAAACAGTCCCAAATTCCAAAAACAAGGGGGACAATGTCCCACAAAACACAACAAAAAAACGACATTGTACCCCCTACCCCATTAGCGGGAAAGTGCCCCCATTTAAAAGGGGGGAAAATGGTCAAAAATGTGTCAAAAAATCACGGTTTGAAGACCTTGTCACAGGGGAACCCGGGGGCCCCTTTGGCCCCCCATAAAACCAAAATTTTTGAAAAACACTATCCCCTATCACTAAATAACAAAAAAGATATAGGAAAAATTATAACTCTGACATATTGGGTAATAAAGAAAACTTAAACCCCAAAACATGGTATGAAATTTTCCCAAATGATTAACCCCACAAAAGAATTTCCAAAAAAAAGGACCAGGGGGAAAAACAAAAAAACAAAAAAAAAACAAAAAAACAAAAAAACAAAAAAAAATGAAAATTTAAAAATAAATTTTAAAAAAACTCCAAATGAGGGTTTGTTAAGACCCTCGGGGCATTAGTATTAAACTGAAAAAATTTTACTTTGGTTTCTTTTTTAAACAGTTTGTAAAACCCCCAAACACCCCCCCCAGGGGATTTTTCCCCACGACCTCAAAGATCGAAAATTTTAGGTGTGTTTGGGTCTTTTTTATGAAAATTCCATATCATGTCGACTATCGGTTTATCTCTCTTATGCCTTATGCCCCTAGGGGCTCGCCCAAAAACCCTCTTCTAAATTTTTTCTTAGTCTTTTCCCAAAATTTTTCCTAACGGGAAAATTTCAAATCATAAATTAAAAAGGGCTCCTTTCCTTTACCGTTTGGGAAAAAACTCTCTTCACAAATGTTTGATCTGATTTTAAAAACTTTAAAGTTTTTTAACTTCTCAATTAAAAGGGAAAGGGCCCCACCGTTGTCCCCCCACCGAAAGGGACTATGGTTGTCCCCCATCCAAAACCGGTCCCCCGTTTTTTTTTGGTGGAGTTATAAACTTTCACCAGTATAGTTCTGGGGTTTTTCTTTTTTATTACAATTTCTGTTAGGGGTAAAATAAAATTTCTATATCTTTTTTTTCTTACTGCCCATCACTTTTTTTTTAAAAAAGCCTTAATTTTGGGGAGTTTTTTTATCCTTGGATTTTTTAAAAGTTAAACCCTTTTTGGAAATCGATATTTTTCCTTTATGATAAGCCTCCTGTTACTTGGGGCACCTTTTAATTGTGTCCAAAGTATTATCTGTTTTGTTTGGGGCCCCGGGGGTTTTCGCCCTTTTTATGGGGGCGGGGTCACTGTTTTGAAGTTGCCCCCGGGAACCCGGGGGGTTGGGCCCTTTTGCACTCGTTTTTTTCCCGTTTTAAATTCCTTTTGGGGCGCACGTGCTGTGAATTTTCTTTGTTTTTTCCACTTCCGGTTTGCCACTCCGGTTGGGCACTTTCCCGGGTTTTGGGGTGATCTTTTGGGGAGTAAAATGGCATTGGGTTTGGGTGAATAGTTTATTTGGTTAATAGGGGGGGGGTTTAAAAAATTGATATAAATGTTCTGGCACTTACTTATGGGCCCCCTTTGCCATCACTTGGGGCCATCATATCTTTTCAAACACAGGGTAAAATTTTTTAACCCCTGATGAACCATTAAACTTGGGGAAAAACCGGGCCTTTTTGTCTGTGTTCTTTAGGGTTTGGGTTTCTGTATAAAAAAAAGGGGATTTTGGGGGGTTCCCCCCGAGGGGTGGGGTTCGCCCTTTTTGGGTCCGGGGGTGTCTTTTCTGGATTTGGAATAGTATTTGACAGCGATAGTGCTTTTTCTATTATAGGTTTATACTGGGCCATGGGGCCCCGGAGTTTTTCTGTGACAAAGGGATTTTTTTGGGAAACCCTGGGTTTTGTTCCACCCTTTTTGACCACATTTTTCCCCCCCTCCCTTTTAAAAGGGGCCCCTTTTTCCCTCTATAGGGATTTGGTTCAAGCTTTTTTTCTGTGATTAGCTAGAATTGTCCCCTTCTTTTTTTTATTTAGGGATTTATATACAAAGGGGGACTTTTTTTCTTTTCATTTTCATATTTGTATTTGGCTATTTTGTGAGGCCCCTTTTTTTTAAAATAAAGGATAAATTTATTTTTTGGCCCTATCATTAAAGGTTATTGTTTTTGGGGAAATTTTTTTTTTGGGTCTGTTTGGGCGGAATTTTCTATTTCCCATTATTATCTTTTTTTTTCTTGAGTTTCCTCACCAGGGTTACCCCGGGTGCGGGCGGGCCCCTTGTGTCTGCGACCCGGGGGCCCTTTTCTCCAGGAATGTTTGTGCCACTGTACTACAGGTGAAGAGCCCGCCCTCTCTGTCTGACATACTGTTTTTTTCTAAAAGGGACAGACTCTGTTTTTTGAAGTTTCTGTATATGAAAATTTTACACCCTGTTTTTTACTCCCAAAAGAACCCCGTAACACTTGGGTAACCCTTGGAAAAAATTGCGCCCCCACAAATGGCCAGGGAAAAAGGAAATTTTATGTTCCGTTTTAAAAAAATGTGGATTTTATGAATATAAAAACACAAACAGGCTTAAATTTAAACCCTTTGGATATGAAATTTTGCTAAGGCAAAAAAATTCTTCTTTGCCGGTGAAAAAGACGGTTTCTTTTAGTGACCACAACAGCAGAACAACACTTAATTAACCCCTGGATGTAAATTGCGCAAAAGAATTGAGCAATCAAAAATGAAGTGGTATTTGGATTGTAAAAACGCTGTTTCTTTAAATGACTACAACAGGACCAGGCTTAGATAACCCTTGAATATTCAATGTGCTGTGAGCAGATAGCATTAAAATGTATATGCAGCTGCACTGGACGCACACTGGACTTCAGATCCAATACCCCACAAAATCAGAATTAGAACGTTAAGAGAAGCAGTCTCTGAGACAAGCTGAGACACCCTACAAAAATCGCTGTATAAAAATGAGCTCTTTAGTAAGAGATATCATAAGCAGCCGTGGCAGCACCTTCCCTAATCAGTACAGTGAGAGCGGTATGAGCTCCCAGCGTCGCGCCCGGACTTATATAGTGTGGTGACGTCACAGAATCCCACCGGTCTCTGATTAGCTTCATCTCTGCACATGTCCTGCAGGCTATGCCCTTCTTCCTCCCAGAGTTCTTTGCCCCATGTAACGCCATGTGCTCGCAGCCATTTTATCAATCAAAAACACGCTTTGTTCCCGCGAATCGCCCCAAACTTCGACTTCGTTCAGAATCGAAGTTTTCCTGAAATTCTAAACGAATTCCACTTCATTAGAATCGATTCGCCCATCTCTAATGATAAGCTCACTTATAGCACACATTATCAATCTGCTGCATCAAAAGCCAACACATTTCCTACTTCTATTAGAAAGGACATGGCTTTACATTTATTCTATCAGTCCAGTTTTTGGCACTAGTTCATAAAATATATAATTACAAAAAAAAAAGAAAAGAAGTGAACCCTTTGGAATTCCATGGGTTTTTGCATTGATATTGTTCATCACTAAGGCCCTCAATCTGCTAGCTCTAACAAAAGCATGGCCCCAAAATCTGACACTGCTTCTCCTGCTGCTCTCACCTATGGTGGCCTATCCTTCTCCCATTCCCAAGACTTAGGAACAGGCCAGTTGGAGGGGTCGGCATATTTCTTTCTCCAACTCATTCCTCTCGCACTCTCCCTCACTTTCCCCATCCTTTGTGATCCACCCATACAGACATTTTCAGTGATTTTGTTGTATACAGACCCCCTGGCTCATCCCACCAGTATCTGGATCATTTTGCTGCCTGGCTCCCTCATTTCCTCTCTACTAAAATACCCACTCTCATCATCATGATTTCAACATCCTTATTGATGACCTGATATCTCCTACTGCCACTTAGTTTCTCTATATCACCACAGAAAATAGAAGTGTATTTAAAACCTAGCTTTTATTATGTCTTTTTTATGAGACATTTGTTGTCTTTTTTTTCATTTTTTGTTTCTGTCACTAACTTCTTCACTTGCCTTTTGTAATGTAAAGATTCACCCACCCTCAAGTATGGGAAATTGCCTAATCTGGTCTTCTGTCATCTCAACTAATTTTCTAATTTGACTAACTCTCCTCTTGCCCTCTGTGATCATAACTTTACCTCCTTTGCTCTCAATAAGTTTCAGCCATCTCTGGACAATCCTGCCCATCACACATTCAGAAAACTGTACCATAAACATTCTGGAACTTATAGACATCCTACAGTCCTCACTAGTTCGAGCTGATTGTCGGTTTTAAAGAAAAGATCTCGATCTTGATTAATCGCAGATTCCCATTAAAGTCAATGGGAGAAGATGATCAGGTTAAATTTTATGCCGGAACAGGTGAAGAGAAGCTGGAATTACTATCCATAACAGTAAACTGGATACGTGGAACAACTTAGTGAAGACAATTTGGCTCTAAGGGCCACAGAAAAAAATTCACAATCTAAAAAAATTCATATCTTTCAATGGTTAACTGAAAAGATGAGGACAGCGTAGCTACAGCAGGTATGGGGCTCCCTTTGACGTTTTTGACCCCTCTGTGCTCTGCACTGACTGGCTGGCCGCCAAAAGTACAGGAAACAGCAAAAATTACCCGATTTTGAGGAAAAAACAATTTCGAGATCGAGAATAATGTAATAGTCGATTCGATTTTAACTTTTCTCGATTAAATCGCTCAACAATAGTCCTCACCAGGGGCATAGCTAAAGGGGTGCAGAGGGAGCAGTCGCCACCAGGCCCTGCAGCTTGAGAGGGCTCAAATGCTCTCCTGCTACATAGGAGGACACCACCATTATAAATAATTGTATGGTAGCTGGGGGCCCAATTTCACTTTCTGCATTGGGGCCCAGGAGTTTCAATTTATGCCTCTGGTCCTCATTGTCCTAAATCTCTTCTGTCTCCTCTCCTGACCTGGATGTTAAACTATTACGAACCTCTTTCACCCACCCTGACATATTGGCACCATTTAAATCCCGCACCACCAGAGAAGACACCAACAGCCTTGGCGCAGGACTCAGACTTGCTTTCTGCAGCGATGTTCCAGGTGTGCTGAGCATCTGGGGAGAAAGTCAAAGCGATTTGTAGATTATCTCTATAACAAATTCATGTTCATTACCACACTGCCCTTCACTGCGCCAAACAAGAATATTTCACCTCGCTCATCTCAACATTACACAACAACCCAAATTAACTGTTTGAAACTTTCCATTTCCTCCTGAGATCTAAAACTCAGGCCCCGGTCACTGACCTCTGTGCTGAAGACCTGGCCACTCACTTCAAGGACAAAATTGACAGCATGTGGCAAAACATATCTCCGTCCCCAAGTAAAACCCATCCTGTCGCTCCCGCATGTCCTCCAGTCTGCTCTCAGCTCTTGACCCAACAACAGAAGAAGAAGTGTCCAGGCTTCTCCTGTCTGCTTGCCACACTACCTGTTCCTTCCCACCTCGTCCAGTCCATTTCTTCAGCTGTCTTCTCTCACCTTATTGCAATCTCTAACCTCTCTCTTTCCACTGGAATCTTTCCATCTTCCTTTAAACACCTCATCATAACCCCTTTACTAAAAAAAGCCCTCACTGGACCCATCCTGTGCTGCCAAATACCGACTAGTCTCTAACCTGCCCTTCATCTCTAAACTCTTGGAACGCTTGGTTTACTCTCACCTAATCTGTCTCTCTACTAACTCTCTTTTCGACCTTCTGCAATCAGGTTTCAAAACTTTACACTTCACAGAAACTGCTCTAGCTAAAATTTCAAATGAACTCCTCAGGGCAAATACTTGTTGTTGCTTCTTCTGAGTTTCTGTGCAGCTTTTGACTCTGTAGATGACTAACTTCTTTTCAGCATGCTCAGTGCCATTGGCCTCCAAGACACCGCGCTCTTTAGGTTCTCATCCTACCTCTCTGACTGCCCTTTAGTGTCTCATTTGAAGGTTCTACTTCTTCTCTCTTCTTCTTTTTGCTGTGGGGGGTCTGCAGGGTGCAGTTCTAGGTCCTCTCCTCTTTTCACTCTTTACTACCCCCATTGGACAAACCATCAGCAGATTTGGCTGTAATGACTCGCGCTGCAGTCCGTTACCCGTGCTGCGCCCATGGCTGCTGTTTGCTCATCTGCTCCCGTCCTGTTTCCTCATCAGCAGATGGGCTCCTCTGCATCTTCCTCCCCACTATAGTCACGCGCATGTCAGTTCCCTGGATTTAAAGGGCCAGTGCACAAGAGATTATTGAGTTCTTCCAATCCCATTCTTGCAGGAGCTTTTTAAGGATGCCATTTCCTTCTCTCTGTGCCCAGTTGTTGGTGTCCTTTCTTTGTGTTTGGTTTTTGCATACGTCTTACTGCTTCCTCCGCCATTCTCTGCATCCGTTTGCCACCTGCCTAACCTTCGTCTGCTGATATAGTTCCAGCCATGCCTGCTAGTCCTCCTGTGGTGCCTCTCTGCGTTCTGGCTTCTTCCATGCTTACCACTTCGGCTGTTACTGCCAGGGCCTATGTCGGGGATAGCGATCTGGGGTTTTCCCTGCAGCAAAGTCCTTCCCGCTTTGCGGCGGGCACCGGTGAAGACAAGGGGCCCCTTAGACTCCGCTCCTCGGCGTAGTTGTCTCCAACTCCCCACAGTGACCAGTGGATCCACAATCCTCTCTACTGAACAACATGACATTGGCTTCCAGTACCATCACTACGCTAAAGGTACTCAATTATACACTTCCTCCCATGACATCAACCCCAGCCTGCTACAAAACACCAGTGACTGTCTGTCCGCTGTCTCTGACATCATGTCCTCCTCTCAAACTAAACCTCATTAAAACTAAACTTCTTGTCATTCCGCCATCTACTAATTAACCCCACCCTGATAGTATAGTACTAACATAACTCCTAGGCAGCAGGACAATTACTATTACAATTATTATTCTAAAAAAAGGTTTCTGGTTATTATCACTCTTTTAGGCAAATACAATGTGACTAAGCTAACGACACACAAATGCCAACGCTTCATACCCTGCTGTTAACAGGAAGAGAATGATATAAGCTGTAATAATCAGGTGCCATTCTCCGTGTAGGAAGCGGGCTTAGCCCACTCCATACTCCCATATCGGCATCATGACGTAGTAGTTAAACAAATGTCGGTAAGGGGTTAATAATTGTGCACTCCACTTTTACAATCTGTACCAAACACCATCAACTCAAACATCTTTAAACATTCAGGGCGACATGTATGAATGGGGCTGCGAAGTCTGGTGTCTTTTTAGCCAAAAAACTAGCCCTGTTTGCTCTATTTTTAAACAGGTGCACTCCAGTATCAGGTGCATTACAGAGCGCCCACGGCACTTTGTAATGCACCTGAGATCGGGGTCGTGCTGGAGACGTTGTACAAGCTACACATTTATAGCTTCAGTATGGCAAATCCAGGCGCATTACTGCTGGAACAGGTAGAGCACTTTAAAAGTGGTTTACCTGAGCCTGAAGTGTTGCTTTGTAGCTAGAAAGCGCTAAATCTATGACCCGCAGTAGAACAAGTTCATAGTTTCTACGCTACTAATGGCACCTGGGCTCCAAAAATCATACATGTGGCCCTTAGAGTCTCCAGTCTTACAATGTATACCCATTACCAACATAAATATACTTCTACAGAGGCTATAGACCAAACTATGACTCTCTGTCTGTTGCCAAACTACCACTCCCACCATGTCCTGCTAGCTGTGACTTCAGGGAGCAGTTTGAGAACACAATAAATGGGGCAAAGTGAGACTGCATAATTATGTTATTATTGAATTCTTCTTGTAGCTACGGGTAACCGACCTAATATGGACATTGCATCTGCTATAATAATTACTTTCATCTTAAGGCACTATTTCTATTAGGAACAGTTATGGAATATCAACAGGATAATTCATAAATGTATCTAGAGGGAATACCCCTTTAGGGAAAGAGCTGTTGCCTTGTGATTTGCTAGACGTTCTGCAATGATCCGGCATACTGTGGGAAAATGTTATTATCCTGTAATGTCACAGGTTTGTTATAATAAATCTGTCAGCAGCAGGTTCCTAACCCTATCCTGGAACACAGCGCTGTGCTGAGCAAACAGGTTGTGAGCAGCAAGAGAAGAAGCCATGAAGACTCTGATCTCCTCCGCCTTGCTCTTCTGTATCCTGGCAGCAGGTAATGTTCTCACCTATAGGAGATAATACGGAGAGAAGATTTAGCTGAGTGATTGGGATCTTACATTATATTCGGGGTCTCATTGCTACGTTGCTCCTTCATAGCCAAGTATAACTGTGAGGAGCCTCCAGTGTATGGATAGATCTCATTGTATAGGATTTGCATGGGGTCACTTATCTGCAGGACACCTGTAGGGATCTCACATTATATAACACTGTGCAAAAGCAGGTGTGGAAAAATTACTGTAAAGAAGCTTTTACATATGGAAGTGTTAGTTTAATTTTTTTTTTATCAATGAAAAGATACAAAGTGACTGAACAAAAGAGAATTCTATACCCAATCAGTATTTGGTGCTACCGCCCTCTGCTTATTCCTCTAGACACTTGTACTCAGTTTTTGAACCTCGACAGGGAGGTTCTTCTAAGCATCTTGGAGAACCAAGGGCGACATGTCCGAAAAGTGGCGTATCCATGCCAATTTCAGGCGCATTAAATCAGTGCAAAGTGCGCCTGAAAGTCCGATACTTTCTAAAAGCTGGCGTCAGGTATACCTTGTATAGAAAACTTAATGCGCCTAAAAAGGCATATCGCATCAGAAAAGGCGCATTGCGCAACTCGCAGCGCATTGCATATCATAAGAGTATTGTAAAGCAAATATTGGGGCGCCCCCATGGGGGGGGGCGGGGGCCGGGGAAACGGGGGAAAAAAACAAAATGTAATGACCTCAATAGGCGCATTGTGCGTCCGGGGGGGCACAGTGCACCTTTTTTCCCAAATGTCGTGCCCCAAAGTAAAATGTTCCTAGTTTTGGTGTTAAGAAAAGTTTAAATTTACAACAAGAATATGGCTTCCAAAAAATGGGTTTTTGGGGGCAAAATAAAACAAAAAAATGGCATTGGCGGGTTTGGGCATTTTGCTCTAAGTTCAAATTTTTTGTGGATGGAGCTGTCCCCGATCCTTTTGTCTCCTAAAGTGATCCCAGACAGACTGGATGATATGAAGAAACCCGGGGTCTGTGGGGCCCCATCATAAATTTCCCGGGCCCCCAAAACCCAAAGGGGGGGGGCCCATTTAATATTTTGGGTTTGGGTTTAGGCTTTTTTTTGTTTATTCGCTTTGAATTTTGATAATTGATAAAATAAAACTTTTTAACACCCCCTATATTCGAAAAATATTTTACTTGCCTAAAAAATATTGCCAGGGAAAGTATTGCAAAAATTAAAAGTGGTTGTGTAAATAATCTGCATTAAAAGCAAAAAAATCCTGAAAAAGGAAAAATACCCCCTTGGGGTATTTGCTGTGGGTTTTTTTTTTTAGCTGTTACAAATTAAAAAAATGTGAACTGGTTTGGGGAAGGTTTCCCCCTTCAAACTTAGGGAATTACAATACGCATTTTGAAGTAAATCAAGAAAGGGTTTAAAGGAAAAAAAAAGATCGGGTTTTTTTTCCAGCAATAAAAGCCCCCTCATTTATCATTGCCCATATTTTGGGATTTTCGCTTCCCGCCCAATTTCCAAAACCCGAATCTTTTTTTGTAACCTGTCTCTCTTTGTTTTGAAAATGGGCCCAATTTCTTTTAAAAAATTTGATTCGTTCACTTCCGGGCCCAATTTTCCCCACAAAAATTCGTTTCGGGCCCCAACAAATTTCTTCGGCACAAAAACGCCGGGTTTAAAAAAAAACTTTTTTCCCCGGGGGTTTCCCAAGCCTGCAGGGTGCTGTAGAAAATTTTTGCCATGGGTTAAAAATGCAGGGGTTTTTTTTGGGGTTTGGTTCCCCCCTTCCCTACCCCCCCCCAAATGTTGGGGGGTTTTTGTAAACACCCAAAAAACATACTCCCCCCCCCCCCATTTAGAAACGCTTCACTAAACAAACCCCCTTGGGGGCCCAAAAAAGGGCCCCAAAAAATTCCAAAAAAAATCAAGCGGGGGAAAGGAGCCCATAAAGTCATGCCACGAAAAACTGGAAAAAAACAAGCTTTAGAGCTCAGGTGGCCAAAATTTTGTGGCCCGAAATGTGGAGGTGAAACCCCGGCAAGCCACGCAGCATGAGGTCAGGGGAGTGGCACAATGACATTTGGAGGTGGCAAAAAAGGAAAGGGAAACCCCCCCCCAAAAAAGGGGGGGGGGCCCCAATGAAAGAGAGCGGGAGTCCAGGGGCAGCCATGAGGCAGATTTGTGGCATGAAGGCAAAGTGTGGAGGACTGGCAGCAGACCCCGCAGAGCATGAGGGTCAGACAGTGCACAATGAAAAATTCTGGAGGGGGCAAAAAAAGGAGTAGGCCAAAAAAGAGTGGCAAATGCAGAAAATTTGAGGTGACGGCCGGGAGGGCAACAGCATGAAAGGTCAGAGAGTGGGGACAATGACACAGTTGGAACCTTCGGCCCAAACAAAAGCAAAAAAAGCAGCATGAGGTCATAAAGTGGCCCCCAAAAATGACAGAGGGTTGAGGGTTTGGGTGGGAATTTCCAGTCCCTGGGAAAGATGGTGGTAGGGAGATGGAGAAAAATGGCACAGTTTTTTTTTTTTTTGGTTGGGGGATCAGGGGGGTGGGGGAATCAGAATAATGGCTGAGGGAGGTAGTTTGAACCCAGAATTTAGCCCAAGGCCCTTTGGGGGTGGGAAATCCGGGCCGATCCACGTGTTCAACTTGAAAAAAAGGTTTAGCGTTCCACATTTCCCGTGGAAAAGCGGGTTCTCCTTGGGGGAACAATGGCCCCCCCTGGGACTTAAACACCCGCCTGAACCCCAAAATACTGGGGCCCCGGGGGAGGGCAGCCTTTTTCCAAATGCAAAAATTTGGAAAATTTTCGGCCCCCACATCCCGTAGTCACCCGCGGGTCCCTTTTAACTGAAAAGGTTTCCTAGTGCTGTCCAAAAGGCCACAACCCGTTGGTTTAGGTACTGTCCCGGTTTCCCGCGGCTTGCTTTTGGGGACCTTTCCCTCCTCACTAGGGGGGAAAAGGAAAACTTCTCTTTAGTGACCCCAGGGGCTTAGGTTGCTCCTGGGTGGAGCTGGTAAATGTTTTTTAAACCCCCCAAAACCTTTCCCCCAAGCCCCGGCGTAGAGTGAGCCCTGAGGAAAACCCCCCGGGCCCGACATGTCAAGAGGAGGGGCGATCCCCCATAGGCAGCGGGCCCAAATGTTTTTTGGGAAGGTTTTTCCCATTTATTTAGTTTGTTTCCCCTTTAAAAGCTGGGAAAAAATTTCCCATTTTGGGCCGGTAGCGAGGGTCCAATAGGGTGGAGAGCCAGAAGTCATCCCTCTGCCGGATGCTGACTATTCGGCTGTCACTAGCCAGGCAAAAAGAAATGCTGCGGGCCATTGCACAAGTGCCCTCCGAGGGGCTCCCTACCTCCATTTCCACTGAAAATACTCCAAATAGTGCTTGGGGGCCCATCTGCCTCGCCCTTCCTCATCTCCATCCACCTCCTCCAGCTGCTCCTGCTCCTCATCTCTTGTCACCTGGGTAGAAAATCCACTAATTTCACCAGACAATGCTTCTGCTCCAATGTCCTCCCTCCTCCTCCATTTCCAGTCCCCACCGGACTCATGTGGCCACAAGATGTAGTCGCCACGTCTCCATCCCCTGCCCAGACAGATTTTTCAGCATCTGTTCCAGGACACGAAGCAGGGGAATGACGTTATTCATCCCATAGTCCTGGCGACTGACAAAGAACGTGGCCTCCTCGAATGGCCTCAACAAACGCCAGGTGTCACGCATGAGCTGCCACTGGCTGACATCAAATTTTACACAGGGGAGTACTTCTGTCTGCCTGGATCATCAAAAAATCGTTAATGGCCTTTCCCTCTGTTCATACAGCCCGGTCCAACATGTGCAGGCGGGAAATTTCCCAAAGGGGTGGAAACATCGCATATCAGAGTGTGTTGGGGGAGGCCGTTCTGCCGCTGCAACTCGAGGAGGGTGTTCCTGGCTTTGTAACGAATGGATAAAGTGCATGCACAGTTTCCTGGCCATTTTCCAGAATGTTCCGAAGATCGGGGGAAGACTTCAGGAACCTTTTCACAACCAGATTCAAAAAATGCGCAATGCAGGGCGCATGGACCATCCATCCTCGGTGCAGCGCGGACACCATATTCCTCCCATTGTCCGTCACCATGGTTCCGATTTGCAGTTGGCGCGAAGAAAGCCACACATCGATTTCTTGCTGCATGATGCGGAGCAGTTCCTCCCCTGTGTGACTTCGTTCGCAGAGGCAAGCCAGGGTGTAGAACTGCGTGACAAACCCCCTGTGCCCTACAAAATGTGGTATGATGGAGCAGTACTTGTGGAGGCTGAGATGATGGTGGTGGTGGAGGAGGAGGAGGCGGCATTGGCGCAGGAGCAGCAGTTTGACAACGTGGAGGAGAAAGCGGCATCTCCTGTCCAAGTTGTTGGTGTGCCTGGGCAGGAAGCACATTCACCCACTGGGCCATAAAGGACATGTACTGGTCCTGACCGTAGTTACAGCTCCAGACGTTCCGTGCTGCCGTTTCACCTTGGAACAAACTGATAAGCTCAAGGACTGAACCCACCTTCTGTTCTACATATTTTGTAGTGCTGGTACTGCCTTTTTGGAAAAGAAATTACGGCTTGGAACTCCTCCATCCTTGGCTCGGCACAACCAATAGTTCTCTGAATGGTGCTGAGTCAACCATTTGGAAAGGAAGGGACTGCAATACCAACAACTTGGACAGGAGCACGGTCAGCTGCTGCACCTTAGGATGGTTGGACGCATACTGTTGTCTCTTTGCAATCGCCTCGCTGAACGACTGCTGGCGCCATGAGTAGCGAGGAGCAGGAGCATCTGGACCAGGAGAGGATGGCAAAGAGAAACAGCTTCCTTCTGCAAAAGGTGGTGGAGCCTTGACTGGTGCAATGGCAAAGCGTGCCACTGGCCGCTGCTGCTGCGGCGGCAGGATGGACCACCACATCTGAGCTACGTTTCTCCCAGGCCACCGGATGGTGACGCTGCATGTGTTGACGCAGGGCCATGGTGCCAAGCTTCACTTTCTGCCCACAGATTCTACATATACCCCTATTCGGCTCCTCCGGTGTCTTAGCAAAGAACTGCCACACCGCCGAGTAGCTGATTTTCCGCCAACACTCCGCACTGAGTGACTACTGCCACCGGCTGCCCTCGCTGAGCCCCTGTGCCGCT
Source organism: Phyllomedusa bahiana (assembly GCA_025379985.1). NCBI lineage: Eukaryota > Metazoa > Chordata > Amphibia > Anura > Hylidae > Phyllomedusa > Phyllomedusa bahiana. The sequence continues at coordinate 26,139 of JAODAL010040432.1, forward strand.
ACTTTCTTGGACCTGCGAAGCGGGTTTTTCTACCCATTTGGCTGCTTGGCTCCCGACCTCACCACTGCTGCTACCCTGCGACTCCACGGCCATACAACCCACTTGCTGGTGCGCCGCTGCATGACGCGCAAGCTGACGCCCTCTTTCCTGATGATGATGAAGCCCTTGCTTCACCCGGGTCTCAAAATTCGTCGGCTACATCATCTTCTATTTGTGTTCTATTTGTCTTGGTATGCCGAGGCTGACCTCTCACAACATGACCTCCCATGCCACTCTCCACATCTATACTTTGCCGCCTACTGCATGAAGCAGGGGATATTGACCTCATTTCTTCCCTGCCAAGTAGCTGCTGACTGCCCTCCTCAAATTGTTCATCCCTCGCTATAAAAGTGGGGCTGAGCCCAGACCACATAGTAGATCTCTGGCTGATGGAACCGGATGGGACAAAGGGCGGGCTGAGGACAGGTGAGGGCCGCGTGACCCGCTCCCGGGTCATTGCCAACTAAGTGTTGTTCTGAGGTTCCCACCGACCTCTTGGCGGGGGTTTTGTCAGATGTCATCTGGGGGGAAGGGGATGACCTAGTCAACCAATCAAGAACCCTTGGGTTGCTGAACAACACACGGCCGCTAGAGGGACAGCGGCAGTTCTGGCCTCACCGAGTGACCTCTGCTGCGACTTTCCCTTGCTGTGTTTGCGACCTGGCCGTTCCAGGAGTGTTTTGTTGCCACTGCCACTCGCAGGTGCAGAGCCTCCACCTCTCTGTCTGACATACTGTTTGTTCCTAAAATGTACAGACACTGTTTGATGAAGATATCTGTATATGATAAAAAATACCACCCTGTTTTTGACTTCAAATGAACCCAGTAACAAGCTTGGGTAACTCTTGGATATAAATTGCGCTCCACAAATGGCCAGGAAAAATTTACTTGTATGTGTCGTTTAAAAAAACTGTGTGTTTTAATAAATGTAAAAGCACAAACAGGGTTAATTAACCTTAGGACATGAATTATGCTACAGGAAAAATGTATATATTTTTGGGATTGAAAATGACGGTTTTTTTGGGGGCAGCACACCAGCAAAACAACGCTTAATTAACCCCTGGATGTAAAATGCGACAAACAATTGAGCCACCACAAACTAGTAGCTTTGTGGCGTGTTACAATGGCGTGTTTTTTACGCTACACAACAAGAGATAAAATTGTAATTAACCTTCGCTTGTTTAAAATTTTGCTAAAGGAAAAATTATATATTTTGGTGTTTAAAAATGACGGTTTTTTTGGGGGCAGCAACCAGCAAAACAACGCTTAAATTTAAACCCCCGGATGTAAATTGCGCCAAACAATTGGGCCAAACACAAACTAGTAGCTTTGTAGCGTGTTACAATGGCGTGTTTTTTACGCTACACAACAAGAGATAAAATTGTAATTAACCTTCGCTTGTGAATTAAAGCTACAGGAAAAATGATATATTTTGGCGTTGAAAATGACGTTTCTTGGGGTCAGCACCCCAGCAAAACAACGCTTAATTAACCCCTGGATGTAAATTGCGCCAAACAATTGGGCAACCACAAACTAGTAGCTTTGGTAGCGTGTTACAGTGGCGTGTTTTTTTACGCTACACAAGAAGAGATAAAATAGTAATTAACCTTCGCTTGTGAATTAGGCTACAGGAAAATTTATATATATTGTCGTTGAAAATGACGGTTTCTTGGGGTCAGAACACAAGCAAAACAACGCTTAATTAACCCATGGATGTAAATTGCGCCAAACAATTGAGCAACCACAAACTAGTAGCTTTGTAGTGTGTTACAATGGCGTGTTTTTTTACGCTACACAAGAAGAATAAAATTGTAATTAAACCCCTTCGCTTGTGATTAGGCTACAGGAAAAATTTATATATTTTGGCGTGAAAATGACGGTTTCTTGGGGTCAGCACACCAGAAAAAACAACGTTTAAATTAACCCCTGATGTAAATTGCGCAATAGAATTGAGCAGCCAAAAATGAAGTGGTATTTGTAAAAACGCTGTTTCTTTAAATGAATACAACAGGAACTGGCTTAGTTCCCTCTGGGATTTTGAATGTTTATGCAGGTGCAGTGGACGCTCATTGGATTTCAGATCCAATACCTCAAAAAATTAGAAATAGAACATTAAGAGAACAGTCTCAGAGACAAGCTGAACACCCCACAGAAAAACGCTGTAAAAAAAATCAGTTCTTCAGTAAGAGCTATCAGCCGCGGCAGCACCTTCCCTGATCAGTAAAAGTGAGAGGAGTGTGGGCTGCCAGCGTCGCGCCCGGACTTATATAGTGCGGGTTGACGTCACAGAATCCCGCCGTCTGTGATTGGCTTCATCTCTGCACATGTCATGCAGGCTATGCCCTTCTTCCTCCCAGAGTTCTTTGCCCCATGTAACGCCATGTGCTCGCAGCCCATTTTATCAATGAAAAGCACGCTTCGTTCACCAAAGCCCCCCAAAGTTCGACTTGTTCCGAACCAAAGTTTTCCTGAAATTCTAAACGAATTCCACTTGTTAGAATCAATTGCCCATCTCTACTCATAGGAAGCTTACTTGGGAAAATATCTACCTCCTATACCGAGCGCTTTTTTTTGAAATGTTTTAAATTTCCCCCACAAGCTCTTGAGGGGGTCCGGGTTTTTCTGGGGAATTTAATGCAGGGCCCTGTTACAAGAAAATGTTACTTGGATCCAACCTGCAGCATGGGATCCTTTCTGTGCCGGAGCAATGTGGAGGCAGGGGAGACAAAACTGCAGCGTGAAGCTTTTCTCTGTCTGATGAAAGGGAACCTGTAGCGTAATGCTGCCCTCAGGGGGGGCCCCAGGAACTTACTAAAATTTGTCCCCGATGAGTATGTCAATATTTTTAAACTAGAAAAAAAACATGTCGGACAGGTTTTTTCTATATCTGTGTAGGGTCAGACCTATCAGTCCTGTAAACTGGAGGCGAGCCGCCCAGTAGATCCTCCCCTGAGCCTGGAAAAAGGGGATGAACCTCCTTGATGCTGGTGTTAGGGGGCCCCTTTTTTTTTAAAAATTATCCATATAATACAATGCATGCTATACGATGTATGATGTATCCTATATCTTTGTGTTTAATTTTATTGCTTTTGCAGCTTTGGGCGTTCTAAAAGAGAAGCTGATTTGGGAAGAATTACATTGCTGTTATGTAAATGGAAATCTGTCCCCATGAAAATAAAATCTAAGCTACTTGCAACATGTCCAGGAGGAGCTGAGCAGATGGATATTTAGTTTTGTGGAATAAGATTAATACATACATGCCAACTTTTGAAAGTAAGAAAGCAGGATATTGTAAGGTAAAAAATTTTTGCATGACCATGCTCATCTCATTTGTGAGCCATGTCCCCTAAAAAAGCCCACCCACTCCCCCTGTGTAATGGCTCGGGAAGAAAGTAAAAATTGGGGTTTTGGCTCACCAGCTTCCCTGAACTGTTGGATGGTCTTTCGGCACCCAGGAGGCTGGTTATCCCCAACCAAAACTGTGCCCCAATAGGTGGTTCTCGGTGCCCTTTTTAAAAACCCTGTACTGGGTAGAAACCCCCCTGTAGCCTAGCAGTTCCCCTTTAGCCAGGTTAATGCCCCCTTCTATCCAGGTAGCTGTCCCCAATAGCCAGACAGTGCCCCCCAATACCGGTAGTGCCCCTTAGACCCAAGAGTCCCCCCCATTACCCAGGAAAGTGTCCCCATAGCCAGGTTGATGCCCCCATTAGCCGGGTTTGTCCCTATTGCCAGGCGTCCCCCCTTACCCAGACGTTGCCCCTTTTCCCGGTGTTCCCCCCTTAGCCCCGGCAGTGCCTCCAATAGCCAGCAGATGCCCCCCTTAGCCCGGAAAAAGTCCCTTAGCCAGACGTGCCCCCCTTAGCCCAAACAGTGCCCCCATTTGCCAGACAGTGTCCCCTTAGCCAAACGTGCCCCCCTTGCCGGCAGTGCCCCCCTTAGCCAAGCGTGCCCCATTAGCCCGACAGCGTCCCATTGCCCGGGGAGTGCCCCTATTTTGCCAGGGAGGGGTGCCCACTTTAGCCCCCGGAAGATGCTCCCAATAGCCAGATAGTGCCCCCAAAAGAAGTAGATGCCCCCAAATAGCCAGGTAGATGCCCCCCCTTTTAAGGTAGTGCCCCTTAGCTAATAAAAAAAAAAATTTAAAAAACTATTACCCCCTGGTTCCTTGCGCACGGAGATTTCCCGGGCTGGAGTGGCGCCGTCTGAGGAGACTCAGAGTGCAGGGGGAGTGAGTATAGTGTGCGTCACACCCCCGTGACGATGAACTGTATGTTTTAGCGCACACAGGTCTATGCATACAAGCGAAAAGCAGGAGGGGAAGATCCCTCCTGCCCCCTCCCTTTACGAGCAGCGAAACCCCCACAGAGATCAGAATCGGGGGGGGTGAGGGGCCGGCCCCCCCCTCTGGCGAGCTTCCTGCCCCACCCCCCTTGGAACAGCCCCTTGGTGCAGGCGCGTTTTAACACTACTGCAGACCCCATTCATTTAAAGAAACCCCGTGGCCCGCTGGCGGCAGGGGAAATTTGCTTAAACCCGGGGGAAAGGGGGACGGGGGGTGACCTAATTAGGGGAACCTCTGCCCAAAATGGAGGGTTGGAAATATGGATTAATTGATTCGTAAATTTTTGAAAAACTCTGGGCTTAGGGTCCAGTGGGTGGTCCCCACTCGTAATTGACGCCTTCTATATAACCATAAATATGGATATAGCTGTCAGTCACTGAATAATACCACCCACTGAAGTTTTTATCATTAGATTACAAGTACTTCTGACTCTTTCCCCAACTAATGCCAGGCTGCTGCTGCCAAGGCAAATAAAATCATGGGTTTTATCAACAGGGGCATAAAGGACAGGAATGCAGTTTTATGCAAATCACTGGTTAGGCTAAGTATGGACTATTGTTTATAGCTTTGGGAACCAGCATATAAGAAGGACACAGATGAGCTATTGCAGGTGCAGGAGAATAGGAATAAGTAGATTGCAGTACCAAGACGGGCTATCATAGTTGGGGTTATTCAGCTTTGAAAAAGACGGCAGAGAACCTGTTACATTCATGATACAGTCCAATGTACAGGCAGCAAACGTAAGAGCAGAACAAGCTGAGCAGGGTTTTGGTGGGAAAAAATTCAATAGAACTTGTAATTTATTTGTTGAATTCCTTGCTTATTCTGGACTTGGAAGTCTAATGGGTGGTCCTACTCAGTGATTTTCCTGTTTGTGCACAACCAGGGCCGTTTCTTGCATTGGGCAGGCGCCGAGTGCAGTAAATGGGGGAGGGGCGCCACCGGTGATCCTGTGCCCCAACCACTTCAAGGAACAGCCCCGTGACACTGGAGGTTTGTACCAACCTCCAGTGTCTTCAATAAGCTAAAAGAGCTGAGACTACATCACAGTAACATGGCTCCTGTCTCCCAGAACCCTCATCTCAGGAGGCATTACTACGCAATGTGTGAGTTGATCTTGCAATGAATACACACACATGCATACATACACACATATATACACTTTCTGGAGAAGGGTCGTTGATCCAGGGATTTATTCTGATTGCCAGATTGGAGTCGGAAAGCAATTTTTTTTCCTAAAATGAGGACAATTGACCTCATGGAGGTTTTTGCCTTCCTCTGATCCAACACTTTAGCACAATAGGCTGAACTGTCTTTTTTCAGCCTAACAAACAATGTTACAAACTATGTTTCTTGCAAATACACATCTACAATCATTCACAGATATATACACTTAAATGCACATATATACACACACTGTATATACAAGTGTGGCTAGTGTGACACTTGTTAGTGTGCATACATCTACCCTATTGACTTTGACTATATATATATAGTGGGGATTAGCAGTCACAGAGGCAGAGGCAGGCACAAACAGGTTGGTTGCAACAAAATAACAGGGTTTTATTTAATACGGCAAAAACAAACAGCCAACAAAAAACAGACAGTTCGGTGCAGGAGACTTACTGCAGCCGTTTAACGTGTAACACAAAGTACCTTAAGTCCAGCATCAAAACAGGTCACACAACATGTATATCACCGTGTGGCTGGTATATATCTATACTCAGTCTGCACAGCACCTCCTGATTTATAACATGCTATCTGCAAATTGGACTGTATGAACTGCTGCCTTGTAACGGGAAAGTGTTGCAGAATGTAAAACTACTACTACTACTACTAATAATAATAATAATAATAATAATAATATTTATTATTATTTTGGTTTGTGTTTTTATTACACAGGATATGTATATGGTAAGGGAGAATTACCTCTGTAAAATAATCAACCTGATGATCCTGAAGTTTGCAGCTAAATGCTTCTTTTCCAAAAATGTTACAGTAAAAAGCAATAGACTTCCTGCTTCCTGAGCCAAAGGAATGATATGCTGCCCCCTCCCTAACATGTTGGAGGGGAAGGAAGTGCAGACATGGATTGTATATTTGCTAAAATGCTGCCCTCATCTAGCAAGATAACCCACTACTCTTGTAACTAAGAATTATCTAATATTAAATTTGAAATGGGTATCCCAAAAAAAAAAGAAATAATTGATAAACAGACAACCCTCCCTCTGCACATGGAGCCACCGGCGATCAGCTGATCAATGTGATCTGGTAGCTGAGATCAGCTGTTATCACTGGAGGGGAAGCTCCTGCTGCAGATAAAAGTGCAGTATTATGTGAAGCTCGTTACTCAAGAGACATTTTTGCAGCAGCTCTCCCCAAGACTAATAAAGAGGAATATGATAATCATTCAGGATCAGATTCACACTGTAAATCTGGAAAGACTTTTTGCCATGAAATTTACAATGAATGTGACCCAGAAATGCTGTAAATACAAGTGAATGTGGCTGTTCTGAACCTCATTCACACGCTGCAGGATTGTTCTATTTTTGCAGGTTTTTGACAAATTTCACAATATCCGGCAAAACATTGTATCCTTATCTTTAAGTAATACCCACCCTTTTCCTCCCCACATGTCCCCTAGTCTACTATCAGCCCTTGATCCAACAACAGAGGAAGAAGTATCCAGGCTTCTCTTGTCTGCTCGCCCCACCACCTGCTCTTGTTTATTTCTCCAGCTGTCCTCTCTCAACGTACTGCAATTTTCAACATCTCTCTCTAGACTGGGATCTTTCCATCTTCCTTTAAACAAGCTACTATAACCCCTCTACTAAAAAAATCCCACTCTGGACCCGTCCTGCACTGCCAACTACTGACCAGTCTCTAACCTGCCCTTCATCTCTAAACTCCTGGAATGCTTGGTCTACTCTCGCCTAATCCGCTATCTCTCTGATAATTCAATTCTCGATCCTTTATAATCAGTTTTCCGCACTTTACACTCCACAGAAACTGCTCTAGTTAAAGTCTCTAATGACCTCCACACTGCTAAATCTCAGGGCAACTTTGTCTCCCCCAGACACCCTCATAGATTGTAAGCTCTCGCGAGCAGGGCCCTCACACCTTGTGTCTCACCTGTAAGTAGCTGTCATTGTGTAATGTCTATCTTTTGTCTGTACTTATACCCTTTACAATGTAAAGTGCTGCGGAATATGTTGCCGCTATATAACTAAAGATTATTATTATTATTATTATTATTATTATTGTTATTATTATTATTATTTTGTACGACATGGTTAATCCCATGGATTTGCACAGCAGTTTTCATTACAGATTTTTTCTGTCATATGTGAACCCCCTAAAAGCAAGAAAACTCTTTATTAGATGAATCACAGCCTCAAAATTATACAATTTTTTAGAAATTTGTGTTAAACTTTAATTGTTATGCTGTGTAATCTGTGATGTCATCTCATTCCAGCCAAAGTGCAGCCGATATCCTGGGATTTGCACATTTGGTCCAAATGCTATTTGTGGAACAGATGGTAAAAAATACTTCAATGAGTGCACGCTGTGTGCCTTCAACAAGTAAGTGTGTCTCCCTATTCCGTTCTCATGGTGCTATAGAGTCTGCAGCGAGTCCCATGTCTGCTGTGGATTTGCTGTTGGTCACTAGTATAAGGAAGCTGAGAGGGTCACTAATGATATTCTACAATGTTATAGTCAGTAGGACTCCTTCAGGTACAGGTATATATAATGGCAGAAACCCTAGGACCTATATGTTATACCAACCATGTATCCAAGTACCCAACACAACCATCCATTCGACAAACATACAACAAATGGGACTGAGGTCCTTGGAGCTAAAACATCCAAATATCGTTACTCAACATAGTTTTTCCAACCATTACCCTCAGCCATACTCCACTGGCTAGGAGGCACCAAAAGCCGCCATTGATGGCTTAAAATATTTTCCGACACCCAGGGACTCCACCATGAAGGAGTCCCACCTTCACCAGACCCATGCTGAATGCACACCATCAACCAAAGGCGGACAACCAGCATCAAAACACAACAGTAGTTTGAAAAGGGTCAAGTATGACCCATCCTCATGGCAGAGGAGAGGACCCTCCCCCCCTGGCGAGCCAACCTGAATTCATGCTAACACGGCAATGGGAACCTCAGTGCCCCAAGAATATTAGCTAGGACCCCCCTCCTTCCTTTACCTTCCCGATCCATTTTAGATCTCCAGATCAAGAACTCCAGCCTATCACTGCAATCCAACACATCTTTACCCAGTAAACCTCCCTGGAGAAACCTGCTTAGAGAAACCAACTGCCCAATCCGCATAGCCCCAAAAATGCTAAGGAGAAAGACAAACAAAGTAACCCCATCTCAAAAGGAGAGCTGCAGATGTTGCCTAGCTGCGCACTCAAATGGTCCAAAAGCAAAAACAAAACTGGCCTACTATCGCTCCAGGTCCTACCCCATCTATAGCCCCACAAAGCCTGTACCACCACAAACAACCACACAAGGTCTCATTTCCTGCATAACTTAAAATTAAAAGCCAATGCTCAAACCAATCGTGACATCCATGACACACACCAACCCCCCCTTTCCGCTCAATCCATAAAAGATAACGACCCACAACCCTATCCTCAACAGTAAGAACATCACCCAGGTCTGACAATCAAATCTCCCAAATGCACCAGGCTCTGTCATAAGCTGAACAGGTCCCAATTGATAATGAAGTCTGAATTAGGTGCCCATCTTCCCGAAGGCTACGTTCCAAAGGTGTCCTGGGCACTCCTCCCCTTCCTCCACAGCTTCTGGAACCAGGGTTCAAAACCGATCCCACTGCAACCAAGAAAGAACTTCAACAATAGAATTCTGAACTCCTGGGACATGCTCAGCCACCACCCACACATTTAATGACAAACACCTCAATACTAGAAGTCTGAGAAGGCGTACCACCATGGGGGAAGAAGCCGACAAATTATTGGTCAGCTGGACCACCCCCAAATTATCGCGGTGAAAACAATTCTCCTATCCCTAAAGTGGTCTCTTCAACGGTCTTCTGCCACCACAATTAGAAAAAGCTTAAAAAATACCAGGTTCCTTAGCAAACTGGTACACGACCACAAAACCGGCTATGGCTCAGCACACCAAAAACCACTGCAAAAGTTAGCAAAACCTGATCTGCCCGCCATATCAGTGAAAATGTTCACCTCTTCATTGTTCACCGTTTTGCTCAAAATGATGGACTGGCCATTATACCCACACAAGAAATTGTTGCACACTGCCAAATCCTCTCTTTGCTCCCTTGTCAACCGTACAATTGGATGAGGGGCTCTAATCCCCAAAATAGAACTAGCCAGCCACCTGCAAAACAGCCACCCCATTGGCTTAATAAGACAGACGAAATTCAGCTTCTCTAGAAGGAACTTCAAGTCCCTCAAGGGAATCTTCTTCAAATGGCAGGCACGCCCCACCTCCATCTACAGTGCTTCCAACTTGTCAACCGGAAGCCTTCACTCCATCCTTTTTGAAGCAATACAAATACCCAGAAATCTAAGGCAAGATGACGGCTCTTTGGATAAGTAATGGATAACAGAAGAGATGCTTCAAAATAGGCACACGAGATCTAACATCCCAATGGAAGACAACGATAAAAAAAAAAACTTCTCTTCCCAACAACAGCCCAATAAACGTAAATGTAAACTGTCCAGGTGCATGGGGAATAACTTGCATCAAAGCTCGCCACCACAAGCCACATAAAAAACCCCATATGAAAAAAAGGGGTTAGCGCTCGCCAGACCTGGGTTAATCAAATCATGGACCGAAAAACCCTGAGGAAATGAAAGGTGATGAAAGAGCCGAAATTTACTTGGTTCTTTCTTAGGAAAAGGTCTTGTCATCCTGCCTAAAGCCACCTCCTTCTTGAGCTTCTCTTTCACTACCGTTCCATGCACATAGGCAGATTTCAAATTCTTAACCGAAAAAGGTACCTGATGCGCAGAAGCCGAATAAGAAAACCATCCGAAAAAAAAATTGTGGTGGGGTTTGCCCAAACCCATCCCGTACCCATTTTGGGAGGGCATATCTTCACAATTTCCTGGAGTTTCCCCCTTTTACTATTTCCCCCGGAACCCCTTTCCCCTCCCTTTCTTTTAACGTGTGTGCTCTGTTGACAGCCCCCATGTAGGGCAAATGTGATTGAAACAAAAGCCTGTGCCAAACCGACATTGGCTTTTATTAAACTGCCAGCACAATCCCAACTTCTATCATCCAAGAGAATGCTGTCACCAGGCTTTTAATTATCTGTTTGCGCTGCCACACCTGTTTCCATGATAACACCTGATCCCTTTGAATATTTGGTTGAACTGTTTTCCACTGCTTGTCGCAATACA
>JAODAL010040433.1:0-36922 GCA_025379985.1 Phyllomedusa bahiana
GCCCCCCCCCCCGCCCCGCCGCAGTGAACTGTTAAGTTCACTCCCCGGGGCAAGGGTCAACATAACCGGGGAAATCGGACGCGGAGCAGCTGCCCCGGGGCCCCCCAAGCCAGGGGCCCCGTAGCAACTCTCCCCTGCCACCCCGTAGTTACCCCCGGGTGCTGCGAACTGTGCGTGTTTTGCAGGTGCTGCTGATCTGTCGTTTTTTGCAGATGTGCTGTACTGTCTGTTTTGCAGATCTGCTATACGGCTTGTTTGCAGATCTGCTGATACGGGCTGTGTTTGCAGGGGTGCTGATACTGTGCTGGTTTTGCAGATGCGCTGATACTGTGCTGTTTTTTTTTGCGAATGATCGATACTTTTTGTGGGGAGAGGCTGCGATATTGTGCTGTGTTTGGAGGGCGTGATAGGGGCGTTTTTGGGGAGAGTGCGCTGATACTGTGCTGTGTTTGGAGAGTGCTGCTGATAATGTGCGTGTTTGCAGAGTGCTGCTTATACGTGCTGTGTTTGGAAGTGCTGCTGAACGTCTTTTTTTGCAGAGCTGCTGATCTGTTTTTGGGGTTTGAAAAGTGCGCTGAAACTGTGCTGTTTTGCAGAGTGCTGCTGATCTTTTTCGTGTTGCAGAGTGCGATTATATTTTGTGATGTTTTTTGCGATCTGCTGATACTTGCTGTGTTGCAGAGTCTGCTGTACTGTGCGTGTTTGCAGACGCTAACTGTTTTGTGTTTGCAAAATGATGCTGATACTTTTTGTGTTTGGAGGTGCTGCTGAACGTGCGTGTTTGGAGTGCTGCTATACTGTCCGTGTTTGCAGAGTCTGCGATACGTGCTTTTTTGGAGATGTTTCGATAATTGCTGTGTTTGCAATGCTGCTGATACTGTGCTGGGGGTTTTTGCAGAGGGGGTGATCTTGCGTTTTGCAAATATGCTGATACGGTTGGGTTTTTTGGAGATGCTGCTGATATTTTTGCTGTTTTTTGGAAGTGCGCGATATGTGCTGGTTTTTTGGAGAGGCGCTGATACTTGCTGTTTTGGGAGAAGTGCTGCAAAAAAAGTGCTTTTTGCAGAGCTGCTGAACGTGCTGTGTTTGCAATGCTGCTGTTACTGTGCGGGTTTTGCAGAGTGCGCTGATAACTGTCGGTTTGCAGATCTGCTGAAGTGCGTGTTTTGCAGAGTGCTCTGATACTGTGCTGTTTGCAGATGCGCTGAAACTGGCGGTTTGCAGAATATCTGATACTTGTTGTGTTTGGAGAGGCTGCTGATACGTGCTGGTTTTGGAGAGTGCTGCGATACTGGCTGTTTTTGGGAGAGTGCTGCTAAAAAAAGTGCGGGGTTTTTGCAGAGTCGCTGATACTGTGCTGTGTTTGGGAGTGCTGCTGATCTGTGCTTGTTTGCAAGCGCGAACGTTTGTTTTTCCCAGAGTGCTGCTGATACTGTGCTTTGTTTTCAGAGTGCTGCGATACTGTGCTGTGTTTTGCCAGAGGCCTGATACTGTCTGTGTTTCAGAGTGCTGCTGATATATTGTGCGGTTTGCAGATCTGCTGATACGTGCTGTTTTTCAGATGCGCTGATACTGTCTTTTGCAACGGCTTCTGAACGTGCTGTGTTTGCAGAGTGCTGCGATACTGTGCGTTTTTTGCAACATCTGCGAACTGGCTGTGTTTGCAGAGTGCTGCTGAACTGTGCTGTGTTTCAGGGGTGCTGCTACTGTCTGTTTTTTCAGAGTGAACTGATACTGTGTTGTGTTTGGAGAGTGCTCTGATACTGTGCTGTTTTTGGGAAGTGCGCTGATACTGTGCTGGTTTGCAGAGTGCTGCGATACGGGCTGGTTTTGAGTGTGCTGCTACGGCGTTTTGCAAGTGATACTGAACTGTTTTGTTTGGAGAGTCTGCTGAACGTCGTTTTGGAGAGTGCGCTCTGTGCTGTTTTGCAGAGTGAACTGAAACTGTGTTTTTTTTGGAGAGTGCTGCTGATACGTCTGTTTTTTGGAGGTGCTGCTGATACTGTGCTGGTTTGCAGAGTGCTGCGATACGTCGTGTTTGCAGTGGTGCTGCTACTGTGCTGTGTTTGCAGAGTGATGCTGATACGGTTTGTTTGAGGTGCTGCGTACGGCTGTGTTTGGAGAGGCGCTGATACGTACTGTTTTGCAGAGTGCTGCTGATACTGTGCGTGTTTGCAGAGGCTGCTGATACTGTGCTGTGTTTGCAGAGTGCGGGGAACTGTGCGTGTTTCAGAGGCTGCTGATACGTCTTTTTTTGGAGAGTGCTGCTGATACTGTGCGTGTTTGGAGAGTCTGCTAAACTGTTTTGTGTTTGCAAGTGCCTGAACTTTTCAGTGTTTGCATAGTGCTGCTGATCCTGTGTTTTGTTTGCAGAGTGCTGCTGATACGGGGGTTTTTGGATGCTGCTGTATTCTGTGCTTGTTGCAGATCTGCGATACTTGCTGTTTTTGCAGATTACGCGATACTGTGCTGTGTTTGCAGAGTGCTGCTAAACTGTGCTGTGTGCAACGTGCTTCTATACTGTGCGGGTTTTTGCAGAGTGCGCTGAACTGTGCTGTGTTTGCAACAGCTGCTGATACGTCGGGTTTTTTGCAGAGTGCTGCTGAACTGGTGTGTTTTGCAGATGCGCGATATACGGCTTTTTTTTGAGATGCGGGCTGAACGTGCTTTTTTGCAACATGCTCTAAAACGGGGCTGTGTTGCAGAGTGTTTGCGATACTGTGCTTGTTTGCAGAGTGCGCTGAATACTGTGCTGTGTTTGGAGAGGGCTGCGATACTGTGCGTTTTTTGCAGAGTGCTGCGATACGGCGTGTTTGAAGTGCTGCTGATACTGGCTGTGTTTGAAAACATCTCGTACTGTGCTGTTTTGCAGGGGGCGCTGGTACTGTGCGGTTTGCGAGTGCGCGATACTTGCTTTTTTGCAATGCTGCTGATACTGTGTTTTTTTTTGGAGAGCTGCGTTTCGGGTGTTTGTGTTTGCAGGTGCGCTGAATACTGGCTGTTTGCAAGTGTGCTGATACTGTGCTTTTTGCAGATCTGCGATACTGTGCTGTTTTGCATAGTTTTTGCTGAACTGTGCTGTCTTTGCAAGTGCGCTGATACTTTTCTGTTTTGCAAGTGCCTGATCTGTGCTGTTTTTGCAGAGTCTGCGAAAGTGTTTTTTGTTTTTGCAGAGTGCTGCTGAACTGTGCGTTTTTGCAGAGTGCTGCGATACTGTGCCACGCCAGCAGGCTCCTATACTGATTTCTGTAAAACTGTTTTGGATGTGCCGACCATTTTTTGTCTTTTGGATTGTTTGCATGGGGGAGTGGCTAGCCTGCATTTTAGATGTGTGCTCCACCCATACACACAAACATTCAATGACATCACAATGCCACAGGAAATCCCCTCACTAGATGACATCACAATGGTCTCCTGCTAAAATAATGGCTACCCCTATTGATCTCTCTTTCCTCTCCAGGCGGGAACAAGGGGGGTGATCCCTTTCCTCCAAAAGTGAGGAATCATCTTGAGATTCCGAAAGTTCGTAAAGTGACCCTTGTTATCAGATCCCTAAGTAGAATCTGCCCCTCCGGCTCGGGGGGTTTCTTTTTCTTTTAGGGAGTTTCCATTTTTCCTAATGAAGAAAATAAATTTCAATTCTTTTTCTAATAATAGTTTAGAAACACTCCCCCCCCAGGGGAGCCATTTCCAAATTTTGTTCTGTTCCTCCTGGGAATATCTGAATAAATGGAGAGCGCTATTACATATTCCCAGCTGAAATAAATGGCTGACAATGTTTTACCTGACCATAGATAGTCTGCCGGGAGGAGGGGGGTGGATATTTTATGAGGAGATGCTCTATCTATCTATCTATCTATCTATCTATCATCTACGCTCTAATGTTTTAAGTTTGGGTCACTCAGAAATTTCCCTTTTTTTTGAAAGAAAAGCGCATTTTTTTCAGTGAAGCGAACATTAAATAATCGAAATCCCCCTATACTTTTAATTTTGGTAAATGACAATTTTAGGGGCAAACTCTGGTTGTTAATGCAATACTACATAGTGTATAAAGGCCCATTTCCAACAACCACACTCCAGTTGATTAAAGGGGGCATTGTTTTTCGTGAAAAAAAAGTATTTGGGTTTTAACACCCTTTAAAACCCTTTGCAAGAGTTACCACACGAAAACATTTTGCTGATTAGAGAACATAAGACTGACCTTCTCGATTTGTTGAGAATAATTTTTTATTGGGAAAAACTGGCAAACACAGCTATAACATTACATACATGATGCCCAAACATTTCATCCAAAAAACAAAAATTGGTCGGCACATCCATAACAATTCTAGAGAAATCAGTGTAAGTGCCCGCTGGTGTGAGAGCAAAGCAATGCAAACAGCACTCTGCAAACACAGCACAGTATCAGCAGCACTCTGCAAACACAGCGCATTTCACAGCACTCGCAAACACACAGTATCACACTCTGCAAACACACACTATCACACTTGGGAAAACCAGCAAACAGTGTCAGCAGCCTTTTGCAAACAAGCACAATTCAGCACCTGCAAACACAGCACAGTAAAACAGCAGCACTCTGCAAACCTGCAAAAATCGCACCTCGCAAACACAGCACAGACGCAGCACTCTGAAAAAACACACAAAATCAGCACCCGAAAACACACACAGTGTCACAGCACTCTGAAACACAGCACAGTATCAGAAAACTCTAAAACACAGCACAGTATCGGCACACTCAAAAAACACAGCCATATCAGCAGCACTCTGCAAACACAGCACTACAGCAAACGCTCTAAACACAGCAAGTACACACACTTTGCAAAAAACAGCCTCTACAAACACAACACAGTACAAAAAAACTCGCAAACACAAACATATAAAAGCATTCTCAAACACGCACATATCAGAAGAACTCTGCAAACACTCACAGTATCGGGGAGCACTCTGCAAACACACCACAGTAAAGCGCACCTGCAAACCAGCACATATCACACACCGCAAAAACAGCACAATCAGCAACACTCCCGCAAACACCAAAAAACATTCAAAGGGGTACAAATTTTAGCAGAAAAGTATTTTAAACCAAAAATTTCCCATTTCCCCTTGAAATTTTTTTGGGTTTGCAGAGCTGCTGAACTCTGCTGTGTTTGCAGAGGCTTCTGAACTGTATTGTGTTTGCAGAGTGCTTCTGTACTGTTTGTGTTTTCAATTCTGAACTGGCTGTGTTTTGCAGAGTGCTGCTGATAATGCGCTGTGTTTGCAGAGTGCAGCTGATACTGCTGATCCACACAAACACTCGATGACATCACAATGCCACCGGAAATCCCCACACTCAATGCCATCACAATGCCACAGGAAATCCCCACACTTGATGACATCACAATGCCACAGGAAATCCCCACACTCTATCATCACAAGCCATAGAAAACCCCCCCACTTTAGACATCACAATGCCCCTGGAAACCCCACATCCATGACAAAACGCAATGCCACGGAAATCCCCCCCACTTTATGACATCGCAATGCCAAGAAACCCCTATTCGAGACATCACAATGCCACAAAACCCCCCACACTTGATGACATCACAAAGGGCTCCTGCATTATAATTGCCCACCTATTGTGCTGCTCATTTCCCCCTCCAGGGGCTGAGACAAGAGGCTGAACCGGGTTTCCCCAGGAAAGTAAGAAATCAGGCTTGATGATTCTCTGAAATTCTGTTAAGGGCCCTGTGTTAACAACCCTGAAATAGAATCTCACCCCGGGTCTGGAGGTATTCTTTTCTTTTATGGTTCTCCATTTTTCCTAATGAGACAAAATAATTCAGCTTCTTCTAATATTAGAGTTTAGTAACAACTCCCCCCCCCCCCCATGTAATAGCAATGGAGCAAAAATAGAAACTCTTCATGCTGCTGAATAGTGTGCTGTTTTGCAAGTGCTGCTGATCTGTGCTGTTTTGCAGATGCTGCTGATACGTGCTGTTTTGGAGATGCTGCTGATAGGCTGTTTTTGCAGAGTGCTGCTGATACTAGCTTTTTTGCAGATCTGCGATCTGGCTTTTGGTTTTTGAAGTGCACTGATATTGCTGATCCACACAATCACTCGATGACATCACAATGCCACTGGAAATCCCCACACTCGATGACCTCACAATGCCACCAGAAATCACCACACTCGATGACATCACAATGCCAGAGGAAATCCCCACATTCGATGACATCTCAATGCCACAGGAAATCCCCACACTCGATGACTTCACAATGCCACCAGAAATCACCACACTCGATGACATCACAATGCCACTGGAAATCCCCACACTCGATGACATCGCAATGCCACAGGAAATCCCCACACTTGATGACATCACAATGCCACTGGAAATCCCCTCACTTGATGACATCACAATGGTCTCCTGCTATATATAATGTGCTCCTACCTATTGTAGCTGCTCATTTCCTCTCCAGGCGGCTGAGACAAGAGGGTGATCCGTTTCCTCCAGGAAAGTGAGAGAAGATCAGGTATGTGATGATTCTCTGAAAGTTCTGTATAAGTGACCCTGTGTTATCAGATCCCTGAAGTAGAATCGTGCACCCTCCGGCTCTGGAGGGATTCTTTTTCTTTTATGGAGTTTTCCATTTTTCCTAATGAGAGACAATAATTCAGATTCTTCTTCTAATATTAGAGTTTAGTAACTACCCCCCCATGTAATAACAATGGAGCAACATAGAATATGTTGAAAAAAACTTTCTGCTTTAAAAAAACACGAAAGTTTTATGAGGTTCTTAGTTCACTCTTTTTTTTCAACCAACGTATTCTATTTTTGTGTGCTGCTGATATTATGTGTATTTCATCCATTACAGCGTGCACCCACATTTAAAGTTTTTTGGAGGTGCTGAACCAAACAAACATTGTTTTTGGATTGTACATAGGGGGGACTGGCTGCCTCCATCTTGATTTTTAGCACTCCACCCATATCTACACAGACTTTTTAATCAGTGCAGTGTATTTAGTAGCTGGTGCCTTCACATTCTAAAAGGTAGGTCTGGATGGACCACAGAGAAATATAGTGTTAGTGTAACGTAGTGTAGGACTCACCTGCATTTTGAGGTCTCGTTGAAGTCGAAGGGGATTAAGCAAAAGTGTGAACTAAGAGAACCTCATAAAACTTTGTGTTTTTTTAAAGCAGAAAGTTTTTTTCAACGTATTCTATTTTTGTGTGCTGCTGATATTGTTATGTCTATCTATCTATCTATCTATCTATCTATCTATCTATCTATCTATCTCATATCTATCTATCTATCTGCTCTAATGTTCAAGTTTGGGGTCACTCAGAAATTTCCTTATTTTTGAAAGAAAAGCGCATTTTTTTCAGTGAAGCGAACATTAAATGAATCAGAAATCCCCTCTATACATTGTTAATGTGGTAAATGACTATTCTAGGTGCAAACGTCTGGTTGTTAATGCAATATCTACATAGGTGTATAAAGGCCCATTTCCAACAACCATCACTCCAGTGATCTAATGGGACATTGTGTTTGCTGTGTAAGAAAGCTATTGGATATTTTGAACACCCTTGAAAACCCTTGTGCAAGTATGTTACCACAGCTGAAAACAGTTTTGTGATTAGAAAGCTTAAAACGACCTTCCTTTTGAGTATTGAGAATACTGTTTATTGAAAGCCGGCAAACACAGCTATAACATTACATGATGCCCAAACATTTCATCCAAAAAAACAAATTTTACAGCACAATTTTAGAGAAATCAGTATAAGAGCCGCTAATATAACAGTAAATCAATGCAAACAGCACTCTCAAACCAGCCAGTTCAGCCCTGCAAAACGCCAGTATACAGCACTCGCAACACACAAAGTATCAGACACTCTGCAGCAACAACACATTATCACACCTATCAAACAACACGTATCAGCAGCACTATGCAAACACTGCACGTATCAGCAGCTCTGCAAACACAACACGAAACAGAAGCTCTGAAAACCAACACAGTATCACAGCACTCTGAAAAAAAAGCACAGTTCACAGCACACGCAAACACGCACGTATCAGCACACCTGCAAAACAGCACGTAAAAACCACTGAAAACACAGACATTTCCAGCACCTGAAACACAGCACGTATCACAGCACTCTGCAAAACAGCAAGTATCGCACATCTGCAAACAAGCACAGTACAGCAGCACTCTGCAAACACAGCACAGTATCAGAGCCCTCGCAAACACAGCACAGATCACAGCACTCTGAAAACACAACCATATCACAGCACTCTGCAAACACAGCACAGTACAGCAGCACTCTGAAAAACACAGCACATATCCACACTCGCAAACACACACATACAGCACATTTGAAAACACAGCACAGTTCACACACTCGGAAAAACACAGCCAGTATCGCACACCTGCAAACACAAACAGTATCACAACTCGCAAACACAGCACATTTTTTAGCAGCACCGAAAGCAGCAAGTTCAGCAGCACTCTGCAAATACCAAAAAACATTCAAAGGCAAGAGAGGAATTTTAGCAGAAATGTATTTAAAAAAAGTTTCCTCTATTTCCTTTGAATGATTTTTGGTATTTTGCAGACTTATACGTGCCGTTTGCAGAGCTTGAACTGTCTGTGTTTGCAAGTGCTGCTGATATTGTGTTGTATTGCAGAGTGCTGAACTTCTGTTTTTGGAAGAGGGGCGCATATTTGCTGTTTTGCTGTGGGTGAAGGGGCTGGTTTTGCAGAGGCTGGAACGGCTGTTTTTGCAGAGTGCTGCTATACTGTGCTTGTTTGCAGGTGCTGCGATCGTCTGTGTTTGCGTGCGCTGTACGGTTTGATTTGCAGAGCTCTGTAATGTGTTGTGTTTGGAAGTGGGCTGATATTGTGCTGTTTGCAAGGCTGCTAAAAAATTTGCTGTGTTTGAGAGTGCTGCTGTACGTCTGTTTTTGCAAGTGCTGCTGATACTGTGCTTTTTTGCAGACGCAGATACTGTGCTGTGTTCAGAGTGCGCTGTACTGTGCTGGTTTGCAGAGGCTGCTGATACTGTGCATGTTTGCAAGCGCTGAACGGTGCTGCTTTGCAGAGCTGCGATACTGTGCGTTTTTGCAGATGCGTGATACTGTTTTTGGGTTTTGGAGGTGCTGCTGAACTGTGCTGTTTTTGGAGAGTGCTGCGATACTGTCGTTTGCAGATGCTGCTGATACTTGTTGTGTTTGCGAGTGTGCTGATACTGGGCTTTGTTTGCAGACTCTGATACTGGCTGTGTTTTGCAGATCTGCTGATACTGTGCTGTTTTTGCCGTGCTGCTGAACTGTGCTGTTTTTGTGCGTGTGCGATACTGTGCAGTGTTTGCAAGTGTGTGAAACGTGCGTTTTTGCAGAGGCGCTGAAACGTGCTGTGTTTGCAGAGGCTGCTGATACGTTCTGTGTTGCAGATGCTGCTGTACTGTCTTGTTTGCAGAGTGCTGCTAACTGTCGTGTTTTGCGAGTGCTGAATTTTGCTGTGTTTGCGGGCCCTTTTTTGATACTGGCTTTTTTCAGAGTGCGTGATACTTTGCTGTGTTTGCATTGTTTTGCGCCCACCACCGGCCCCCTTCCTATATGATTTCTGTAAAATTTTTTTGGATGTGCGCCCAAAATTTTTTTTTTTGGGATTGTTTGTAGGGGAAAGTGATGGGCCTCTTTTTAGATGTGTGCTCCACCCATACCACAAACTTGATACATCACAATGCCACAGGAAAATTTCCCCCACTTTTGACACACAATGCCACGGGAAATCCCCATTTGTTTACATCACAATTCCCCAGGGAAACCCCACACCCCGGGTGACTCAAAAATGGTCTTCTGCTTTTGTTAAGGGGCTCCTCTATTGTAGCTGCTCATTTCCCCTCCAGGGGGCGAACAAGGGGTGATCCGTTTTTCCGGAAAATGGAGGTCAGGTCTGTGTGTCCTGAGTTTGTATAAATGACCCTGGTTATCAGATCCCGAAGTAGAATCTGCAGCCCCCGGGGCCGGAGGGTTCTTTTTTTATGGGTTTTCCATTTTTCCAATGAGAGACTTCTTCTATATCAGAAATTTGTAAATACCCCTCCCCCCCATGTAAAAACAATGGAAACAAAATTTCCGAACTCTTCTGCCTCCGGGAATGTTGAATTGGGGCCCCAACAATTCACGCAAAAAAAAAGGTCCAATATTTTTATACCATGGTAGATGCAGGGGGGGGGGGATTGTTGAAGAAAATAACACTATTACTTAACTAACTTCATTCTTTCCGTCAAAATTTGGGGGCACTTAAAATGTCCTTATTTTTGAAAGAAAAGCGCAGTTTTTTTCAAGCAGCTAATTTATAGTGTTGCTGATACTGTGCTGTGTTTGCAGAGTGCTGCTGATACTGTGCTGTGTTTGCAGAGTGCTATTCACATTGCTTTGCTCTCACACCAGCGGGCTCCTATACTGATTTCTGTAAAATTGTTTTGAATGTGCCGACCAATTTTTGTTTTTTGGATGAAATGTTTGGGCATCATGTAATGTTATAGCTGTGTTTGCCAGCTTTACCAATAAACAATATTCTCAACTAACTCAGAGGAAGGTCAGTCTTATAGCTTCTCTAATCAGCAAAACTGTTTTCAGCTGTGGTAACATACTTGCACAAGGGTTTTCAAGGGTGTTCAAAATATCCAATAGCTTTCTTACACAGCAAACACATTGTCCCATTAGAACACTGGAGTGATGGTTGTTGGAAATGGGCCTCTATACACCTATGTAGATATTGCATCAACAACCAGACATTTGTAGCTAGCATAGTCATTTACCACATTAACAATGTATAGAGGGGATTTCTGAGTCATTTAAGGTTAGCTGCATTGAAAAAAACTGTGCTTTTCTTTCAAAAATAAGGACATTTCTAAGTGACCCCAAACTTTTGACGGTAGAATAGATAGATAGATAGATAGATAGATAGATCATTTCTTCATACAATATCTCCCCCCCCCCCCTCCCTGCAGTCTATCCATGGTCAGGTAAAATATTGTGACCCATTTATTTCAGCTGTGAATATGTTAGAGTGCTCTCCATTTATTCAGACATTCCCAGGAGGAACAGCACAGAGTTCTGGGAAATGTTGTTCCATTGTTATTACATGGGGGGGAGGGGTAGTTACTAAATTCTGATATTAGAAGAAGTCTCTCATTAGGAAAAATGGAAAACTCCATAAAAGAAAAGAATCCCTCCAGAGCCGGAGGGTGCACGATTCTACTTCAGGGATCTGATAACACAGGGTCACTTATACAGAACTTTCAGAGAATCATCACAGACCTGATCTCCTCTCACTTTCCTGGAGGAAATGGATCAGCCTCTTGTCTCAGCCGCCTGGAGAGGAAATGAGCAGCTACAATAGGTAGGAGCACATTATATATAGCAGAAGACCATTGTGATGTCATCAAGTGTGGGGATTTCCTGTGGCATTGTGATGTCATCGACTGTTTGTGTGTATGGGTGGAGCACACATCTAAAATGCAGGCTAGCCACTCACTTCCCATACAAACAATCCAAGAAACAAAAATTGGTCGGCACATCCAAAACAATTTTACAGAAATCGTTATAGGAGCCGGTGGTGTGGCACAGTATCAGCAGCACTCTGCAAACACAACACAGTATCAGCACACCGAGTACCCTCGTCATAGTATCCAAATACGAGCACCATTCAAACACAGCACAGGTGTCAGCACACTCTGCAAACACAGCACAGTAACAGCAGCACTCTGCAAACACAGCACAGATCAGCACTCTGCAAACACAGGCACAGTACGGCGATCATCACTCAGGCGATGAACACACACAGTAACAGCAGCACTCTGCAAGACAGCATACACAGTCTGATCAGCAGGGCTCACATACGAGCTCGTGCACACTCCATTTCGCTAAAATTGAACAGCTATTTTCTTTTAATGTTTTTGGTGTTTGCAGTATATCTGCTGATACCGTCTGTGTTTGGCAGAGTGCTTGCATGAGACGCAAGCGAGGTGATATCTGAGAGGGGGTTTGTATTGTCTAGCAGAGTGCCTTATGTCTGACACTGTGCTGTGTTTGCAGAGTGCTCCTAAACTGATTTCTTAAATAATTTTGGATGTGCCGACCAATTTTTGTTTATTGGATGAAATGTTTGGGCATCATGTAATGTTATAGCTGTGTTTGCCAGTTTCCCAATAAAGAGTATTCTCAACTAGCCAACGGGAAGGGGCAGTTTTTTTTACTTTTAAATTTAGCAGAACTGTTTTCCCGCGTGCTAACATACTTTGGGACAAAGGGTTTTTTAACATATCCCCAAAACTTTCTTACACAATTTTTCAAAAAAAAATGTCCCATTTTGAACATGGTGATGGTTGTTGGAAATGGGCCTCCCATAAAAACCTATGTACATAATTGGGATTAACAACCAAAAATTTTTCAGCTAGAAAAAGTCATTTTCCCCCATTAAACAAAATTTTAGGGGTTATTTCTGATTTTATTTAATGTTAGCTGCATTGAAAAAAACTGCGCTTTTTTTTAAAAAAAAAAGGACATTTCCCAATTTACCCCAAACTTTTGAACGGGAGTGGGAATAGATAGACAGAAAAACCCAAAACAACAGACAGACAGATAGAATTAAAATAGATAGATAGAAAATAGACAGACAGAGCATTTTTTCATACAATTTTTCCCCACCCCCCCAAAACAAACCCCACCCCGGCGGACCAAAACCATTTGGCCTGGGGAAAAAAATTGCACCCTTAGTTGTCACGGAAAAGAAAAAGCCTCCCATTTATTCAGACATTCCCAGGAGGGAAAAAGCACAGAATTTTTTGGGAAAATTTTTTCACCATTTTTTTTACATTGGGGGGGGATTACAAAATCTAATTTAGAAGAAAAAACTGAAAATTTTTGCCCCATTAGGAAAAAAAACAAAGGGGACATAGAATTAAAAACAAAAGTATAAAAACATGCAACACAAAACTAACACCTGAAAAAAATACAGTTTTTGCTCCCCAAAAACTATAACCAAGGGAACCCCCTTTTACCATATTCCCCCAAAGGGGATTAAAGACACTTGCTTGTTCCCCCACAGCTCTGGAACTCCCCCTTTGGGCAAAGGGGCCCCCAAGCAAAAAAACGATTTTCACCCGGGATAGGTTCTTTTAGACAATGTTATACAAGCTATGTGGCCAAATCATGGCCCTAACTTTAGGCATAAAACTGTACAATTATATAATTAGACGTTGATACATATGCCTCTTTACACATGGCCCATATGCCTAGGGATTTTCTTACTACAATAATTAACTTTTAATATGTAGGGGAAGGTAAATGAAAAATTAAATTTCAAAAACATTGCTCTTTTTTTCCTTTGTTGAAAGGGGAAAAAAAAAGATTATAGATCTTCTGAGGGGCACTCGTTTTGGGGTTTTTCTTGGTTCCCCCCCTTTTTTTTCCTCTCATTCCCTTTTTTCCCCTTTTTTAAAAACTGTTGGAAGGGTTAATTTTTTCTGACCATAGGGAGTCACTTTCCCCGCTTTTGTGTAAACTCTAGGAGTGAAACTTTAAATTATTTAAGGAAAGGGGCAAAATTTTTTACTCCTTAGAGTCTGTATCCTTGTGCATACATTATATAAATCTTTCCCGCAGGCATTTTAATGTAACAGGCTTAAGGGTAGGGAAAACAACAAACGATTAAAGCCAAATCACGCTATAGACCTAACCCCCTTGCCTAACCAAAAGGGGTGAAATCCTGAAACCCTGGTTTGGGTCTGTGAAAAAGCATGGGGAAAAAAAAACCTTTTAACCATTTTTGACGGGTCCCTTTTACCCCCTCTTTCCCGACCCCGGCACCTTTTCCCTTTTCTTTGGTACATGCAGCTTTAAAAATATTATATTTTAAAACCCCTTATAAGTCAGGCTTTAAATTTTTTTGAAAGGTTTTTTCCCTTTCATTTTTTGGGTAATATTGGGGAAATAGTGAAAAAACAAAGTTGTTTTATATATACACTACTCACAAAAAGTTCCGGTTTGGCTGTTGGTTGAAATTTCGGGATGAACATAAAATTAAAAATAAATTGTTTAAATGCACTAAATGAGCCGATCTCTTCCCCTTAGATGCACTCGTCCAACTGCTCAGTGTTTCAGTACTTTTTGCACAACTTGCTGATCTCTAACAAGGAGCTTAATGGAAAAATTCTCAAAAGGTGTTTGATCCTTGAATCGCCCAATACATTTAGGGGATCAATTTTAACTGGGATTTAAACCAGCAGTTTCCATCCACTATATAAAAAGCCCCATCTGCAGGTTTTTCTCACTCTCTGACATGAAATCAGAATAAACCTTCCCCGTTTTAGGTCAATTAGGAACCAAAATTATTTATATTTGCCAAATGCCAGAAAAATGGAAGCAAATTTTGTAAGGAATTTTTATTACTTTCTGCAAAGTCAAAAGTTTCCATACATTTCATTAGTATTTGGTAGCATTGCCCTTATACTGTAGAACTTGGGTCAAACGTTTTGGATCCTTCCACAAGCTTCTCACTATAGTTGGTAGGAATTGTGACCCATTCCTCCTGACAGAACTGTTGTAACTGAGCCATGTTTGTAGGTTTCTTTGCTCACACCTGCCTTTTCAGCTTTGCCCATACATTTTCAATAGGATTGAGATCAGGGCTTTGTGATGGCCACTCCAAAACATTGACTTGGTTCTCCTTATGCCACTTTGTAACCAGTTTGGCAGTAGCTTTGGGTCATTGTCCTTTTGGAAGACTCATTTCCACCCCAGCTTTAACTTTCTGGCTTGTGTCTTGAGATGTTGCTTCAGTATTGCCACATAATCTTCTTTCATCATGATGCCATCTATTTTGTGATGTGCACCAGTCCTTCCTGCAGCAAAACAACCCCACAACATGATGCTGCCACCAACATGTTTCACATTTGGGATGGTGTTCTTAGTCTTCCAAGCGTCTCCTCCAAACGTAATGATGGTCATTATGGCCAAACAGTTCAATTTTAGTTTCGTCAGACCACAGGACATGTCTCCAAAACTGTAGGTCCTTGTCCCTGTGTATTTGCAAACATGAATCTGTCTTTTAAATGTTTATGTTGGAGTAATGGCTTCTTCCTGGCAGAGCGGCCTTTCATCCCATGTTGATACAGTACTCGTTTCACTGTGGATAATGACACAATCTTACCAGCTTCCGCCAGCATCTCCACAAGGTCTTGTGAAGATGACCAAGATAGCACCTAACAATTGGGTGTCATACTTTAACCAGTTCCTGACAAGGTTTCATTTACCCCTGTTTCTGACCAGAATTAGCTTAATTCTCTTTGAACATCGTAATACTTTTTCACTCTCGGTTATTCTCCTAATTTTTTTGCCTATTTTCCTTGGCATATAAGGTTTTATCTTTATATAATTTTCTCATTACATTTTTAAAATAAAATATGAAAGAAAAAGTTATAATTTTTTTAAAATCTGTTTTTCACATTTTTTTCTTTTATTTTAAAAGTGACGCTAATTGTGTCACTTTTCCGTCATGGATGGTTAAATATAGGTGATATAAAGTTTTAGGTTGCCAGGGGAGAAGCTAAAAGTTGTAAATTTCGTTTGTCAGGCTTTTTTTAATTAATATTCTATTTTTTTGTGTGTTTTTTTGTTTCTAATTTACATATTGTGCCAACGATAAGGTCAGAAAAAGATCCCTAAGAGGCATTTTTACATAAGTTTTTTTTTCTTATTTCCATTTGCGGGGGAGGGGGGGGCAGCTCCGTCACAGGGATCACAGCCAAAGATCAAATTAAATGGGTTTTTATTAAACAAGCGACAGGTAACAAAAAGAGCTTCTCTTCAGCAGGGAGCAAACATACAGAAAGGTAACCTTGCATCAGGTTCCAAAAGGGTTAACATAAACTGGTTAAGCTCACCATAACAGTCTCTCCCATAGAATGGTTTTGTCCAGCTTCTCTGTCAGAGATCAACACAGCAGACCTTCCCTTTACAACTCCAGGCTTGGAGTCACATACCACACCCAGGACACATGACTTCCTGGCTTTATAGGCCAGGGAAAACCCGGGATGGTTATGTGGGAGCAGTCATCCCTCCCAATTCTAAGACTGCTCCAGTAAAAAGCCGGCCCGGAATACCACTGCTTTTAAGCAGTGATGCTAAAATAAAACAATATGTCTGCAACCTAAAGTTACAGACCTATATTACCTGGCTTACTTCACCGCGGCCCTGAACCCCAGTGACGCATATCAGCTCTCGATCACCAGGCCTTATGCCTTGTCACACCCTGTAATTATGGCTCATACATTAGATCTAGTTTTTGGGGGAATAAAAGGGTAAATACACCCTCTGAACTCACTGAGTTCCTACAATTAAAGAACTTGCAGCGACTACATGACCACCAGGGACGGGAAGCAGGAAGCTGTAAGGTTTCATGTCTATCTGTATATAAAACCCTTATTGTGTGCTGTATACACTGTGATCAGGAAGGCAGGAATGATAAATATCCATCCCTGCCTTATTTGTGATGAGCCCGGCTGCTGCTGACCAAATTGGTGTGCAGCTCTGAACCCTGTAGAGTTAAATGACCACCACCAGGGGTGTAGCTATAGGGGGTGCAGAGGTAGCAGTCTCTAACGGACCTTGCAGTCTGAGGGGGCCCAAAAGCCCTTCTGTCACATAAGGAGATACTAGCATTGTAAGTGGAACATGGTAGCTGGGGGCCCCATTTCACTTTTTGCACTAGGGCCCCAGAGCTTACGCCTCTAACCACCACCTGAATGTATAAAGTCAATGGGCGGTTGTCATTTTGGTCAAAAAGGTCCTCCTATCTCATGGGTCTGGACCAGGCATCATGGAAGAAAGTTTTTCTCCCTTAGGGCCAAATAGACCAAGCTTTGCAAAGTGTTCTCCCTTTCCTTTAAATAATCATGGGTAATTAGCTTTGTTATTCTTTTATATCTGCTTCTTGACTCCCAAATGTAACCTGGTTGCTCTGCTTCTTCATCCAGCTGTGTAGTAAAATTACATTTTATCTGATCTGAGCTGTGA
The DNA here is from genome assembly GCA_025379985.1 of Phyllomedusa bahiana. NCBI lineage: Eukaryota > Metazoa > Chordata > Amphibia > Anura > Hylidae > Phyllomedusa > Phyllomedusa bahiana. The sequence goes on from JAODAL010040433.1 coordinate 17,071, forward strand.
ATATGATATTTTTACTGAGGTCAAACGATAGTACAGTTTTTTTTCTCCTACCTCTATTTGTTTGTTCTATGCAGCTTCTATATTTACAACCAGCTACTGTACAGACCGGATTAAGGATTTGCATGAAAATCAACAACGCTTGAAAATTTTACATGCGTAATGGATACAAAACTACTATAAAGAAGCTGAGAGTATCCGCTCTGTTTACAAAGCCCGAGACAGGACGGTAGAGGAGAGATTGGAAGTCGTGAGAAGAAAATTCCTATTGAAGATTATGGAAATTTCTGTCCAATATATTTTCATAGCTGTGCTCTATGTACAATGCCTGGTGGGGTTCACAGTAAATCTGACTATTGTGGCTGCTAATTTCGTGAAATGGAAAAGCCTGAGATCTCTTCCGACCGTTGATAAGATCCTGAGCTCCTTGGGGATTTCCAGAGCTTTGTACTTTTGGAGTTTTATTGTGCGGAACTTTATCTATCATTTTTTTCCGTGGCTTCTGCAAAAGAACATGGTGAAGTTGACCCAGACTATGTTCATGTTCTACACCAGTCAATGGCTTGCCACCCTCCTCGGTATCTTCTACTGTGTGAGAATTGTAACCTACAACCACAAGCTAATCATCTTCATGAAGACCAAGATCTCCACCCTGGTCCCACGATTGATTCCGGCTTCTCTGATAGTTTCTCTGATTTCGAGCCTTCCATATGCCTGGTATGTTTACGACTTAGGGTCACAGGGTTTCTCGAATGGTTCTACTGAAAATGAGACTGAGCATAGACTTGCTATTTCTACAAACTATAAAAACCGGATCCTAATTTTCTCTTTAGGCACCGTTCCACCATTTGTCATATTTTGTGCTGCCAACATCCTTTTAATTCATTTCCTACTAATTCACACCAGACGGATGAGGAGCAATGAGTCACATGTTCAGACCCCAGACTTAAAATCTCACTTTGGTGCTTTGAAAAGTATGAGCTTACTTTTGCTGCTCCAGATAATATTTTTTATTTGTATGAGTCTCTTTGCTTCTGGTACTTTATTGCCTTTATATTCTCTGCACGTGATTCGTTGGCTAATACTTTGTAGCCTCCCATTGCTCCATTCCCTGTATATGATCTCTTCCAGCAGGGAGGTAAGAAAAATGTTTGCCTCAATGTGTCTCAACCTTATCCAGTCTTCTTAAAGAATCCTATGCACTTAACTGACATGTTATACAATGTCTCACAAAATGGAGTACACCCCTCACAACCCTCATATTTTTGTAAATATTGTATTATATCTTTTCATGGGATCACCCCTAAGATTTGACACTTTGATACAATGTAAAGCAGTCAGTGTACAGCTTGTATAACAGTGTAAATTTCATGTGCCCTCAAAATAACTCAACACAGCGATCAATGTCTAAACCACTGGCAACAAAAGTGAGTACAACCCTAAGTGAAAATGGACAAATTGTGCCCAAAGTGTCAATATTTTGCGCGGCCACCATTATTTTCCAGCACTACCTTAACTCTCTTGGGCATGGAGGTCACTAGAGCTTCATAGGTTGCAGCCACTGGAAACCTCTTCCCCTCTTCCATGATGATATCACGGAGCTGATGGATGTTAGAGACCTTGCTCTTCTCCACCTTTCGTTTGAGGAGGCCCCACAGATGCTCAATAGGGTTTAGGTCTGGAGACATGCTTGGCCAGTCAAGCACCTTTACCCTAATTTTCTTTAGCAAGTCAGTGGTCTTGGAGGTATTTAGGGTTGTTAAGATGTTGGAATACTGCCCTGCAGACCAGAAGGGAGGCGATCATGCTCTGCTTCAGTATGTCTTATACATGTTGGCATTCATGGTTCCCTCAATGAACTGTAGCTCCCCACAGCCGGCAGCACTCATGCAGCCCCAAACCATGACACTCCCACCACCATGCTTGACTGTATATAGACACACTTGTCTTTGTACACCTCTGAAAAGGCTTCCTTCTGGGACGACAGCGGTCCAGACCAATCTGATGCAGTGTGTGGCGTATGATCTGAGCACTGACAGGCTGACCCCCACCCCTTTAACCTCTGCAGCAATGCTGGCAGCAATCATCTATGAATATGACGCGAGCATGTGCACCCAACTTCTTTTGCTGACCATGGCGAGTCCAGTTTTGAGTGGCTTTCTTGTGCTTAATCAACTTTTAGAATGGGAGAACATCTGTGAATCTATGTCATAACATTTTTACTCACAAACGAGAGTGAAAATTTTGAGTTGCAACATTTCTGTCATGTAACCTTCTTGTTTTTATGTTCTTTACTAGAATATTGTGTACTCACCAGAATACTGTATACTCTGGTATTTGAGATGAAAGCAATACTGATATCTCCAAACTTAGGTTTTCCTGTTTATATACCGAACGTGTCTTACTATGCTGTCCCTATTTTTATGCGTACTGAAAAATGTTTCAATAAAAAAATTATGTTGAAAAAAAGAAGAGCAATATTATTCTAATAGTTTTTATGTGACTATCCATAAAGCCAATAGGGAGGTCCCAAAAGATTGACATTTCCTGTGTTTTCTGTGGCTCATCTGTCAGCTTTCCTATACAGACTGGGACACGTTGTGTAGAGTCATCATTTGAGGGAGAGTAACCTAATGGCAGCTCTATTATACTAAAGAAAACATACAAAAGGCAGAATTTAAGCATTATACACACAGAAAAGACATTGGGTCTTATGTATGAAAACTGTCTAGCAGTAAGTCTGTCCTTGTTGCTCGTAGCAACTAATCAGAGCCCATAGCAACCAATCAGATCCCATAGCAACCAATCAGGGCATATGGCAACCAATCAGAGCCCATAGCAACCAATCAAATATCATAGCAACCAATTAGAGCTCAGTTTTTATCATTTGAGAGCAGAATGCAAAATGAAAGCTGAGCTCTGATTGGTTGCTATGAGCTCTCATTGGTTTCTATGGGCTCTGATTGGTTGCTATATGCCCTGATTGGTTGCTATGGGATCTGATTGGTTGCTATGAGCTCTGATTGGTTTCTTTGGGATCTGATTGGTCACTGTTGGTTTCTATGTGCCCTAATTGGTTATATGGGCTCTGATTAGTTGCTATGGGCCTTAATTTTTTGCTATGAGCTCTGATTGGTTGCTATGGTTGGCAAACACAGTCTTACTACTAGACAGTTTACATACATAATGCCCATTGTATGCCTATATAATGTCTCTGTCAATTAACCACTCACAGACATTGGCCTTATATCTACAGCATGGCAAATGTTATGTGGTATAAAGTAAGCAAGCCCACTCCATACACGGCATGTAATTACTGGCAGTTGCAGCCGGGACTTGTTACTAGCATCAGATAAATCCGATAAAGGTCTTTTAACCCTTTTTCCATAGTAAAATCATCCACAGAATCCAATCGATTAAAAAAAAATGGGACTGTACAGCATTCAGTAGCACTATTGTCTCCCCACAATGAGCTGGCAGGGTGCAAACTGGTACAGTAAATATCAATTACTACTGCATGAAAAACACATTGGCTTATAATATAGACATATTAGTCGTTTACATTATCATTTCTTCATAAGCTTTTAATATCATTGGGTTTCGGCAATAAACAGTTATATAGTAAAGATTCAAAGTTTAAAGATTCAGTTTGGATGGATAGGAGACCAGTGTCGGACTTGGGTGCCTAGGGCCCACCCCAGTCCGACACTGGGACTGGGCCCACTTTGCCTTGCTGTCTCCGCCGTCTGTAAAGTGCCACCACCCAGTCTCGCTTCAGCGTAATCAGACCGATGTGATGACATCATCACACTAATCTGTAATCAAGATGGAGCGCTGGGGCTTCTTACTCTCGCTCCCCAAATTGCGGCAGGACCCTGGTGGTGAACATAAATGGTCTACAGATATACGTCCCTCCTGGACCCAGAATAATACATTTCATATAAGTAAACAAATATATCAAAAGCTATAACACAAAGTACTGAGCATAAAACCACTAAATAATGGTTGTATAATTACCAAATTACATTGCTACATAAAAGCAGAATCCCAAGGCTAAAATTACCGATAATTAAGACAAAAATACTGCCACATCATGACCACATAGTAACTGAATAATACCTCAACACCATGACCACATATCACCACCACATAGTGACTGAATAATACCTCCACACCATGACCACATATCACCACCACATAGTGACTGAATAATACCTCCACACCATGACCACATATCACCACCACATAGTGACTGAATAATACCTCCACACCATGACCACATATCACCACCACATAGTGACTGAATAATACCACCACACTATGACCACATACTGTCGGGGTCGTGAAGCGACAATGCCCGGGTCAGTCAGTCACTCCCAATCAGATAGCATGTGTGCACAGCGCCAAGAATGACACAGATACAAAGTTCCGTTTCAAACCCAGCTCATGCTCTCACCCTGGTCCGAACAGCACTTCCTGGGGTTTATTCAGTGCACAAGTATTTAACAGGAAAGGAAGAGGGCATGGTTTAAGGCATGGTTTAAGGCATGGTTATTATTGAAACAAATCAGACATCTTCTGCTGTCTACTTCTTATTGGTTAGATTATACCGCAGTATTAACGTCATCTCGGTGGTTTTCCATAAGTCATCCTTTTTCCTGTAAGTCTCCAATTTCCTGTAAGTCATCTGATTTCCATCAGTCTACGACGTCATGCTTTGGGTGCGGTGCACAGATTCGGCGCCATCTAATCTTGCATTGTTTACTTATAAGCTAGCAGGTCAGTAACAAGGAAAAATAGGATTGAGGCATATAAAGTATAAAAGTTTAAAAAGATTACAACACTTTCCATATATATGTAAAAATCAGAAGAACCCGAAACAATCCCCCCTAAATACTAATTTTTCCTATCATGTGTGAACTTCATGATCTGTTTCCAATATGCAACGTTCATCTTCAACCGTCTTGGGTGACACCTATCCTTGCGGATAGCATCCCACTTAAAGGTCATACACATAGAAAAGTCAGAACCTCACTATCCCTAAATAACCCTGCTGTTATTCTGGGAGGGGATTCGTCATGTCATCATGCCATCATCAATTGTTTACATATCGATATCGGGTACCTGCAATCATTGGATCATTTTATGCGTGGTTTAACCAAATATTCCTTTGTTCCTCGCCTCTATGGGTTTTAGTCAACATTCTCTGAACAAGGGTAAAACTCAAATTGAGAGTATCATCAGTACCAGGAGACACATCCTATAGCAATCCCAATTTTTGGTCAACATTTCTCTCCATCCATGGTTCATGAGGTGAACCAATCACCCCAAGAGATAGTTTCCCAGAGTGTTTCTTAATTCTCCTGATAGGTTTTCGACAATTTGGGAGATAGGCTACAGTGGCTTTTTACATTGACACCCGCGTGTTATCAGGGATATATTCAGCATTCCTACTCCTATCGATGGCACAGACACATCTCTTTTCTGCTAGTAAAATCATGTCAACATGACTGCCAATCGGTTCTGCAGGGTCAATTCTGTGTTTGGGCCTAACTCTTCAATAAATCCCAAGGAAAGCATCTCTCTATAGTTTACAAACCTGTTGATTGTAGTACAGGTAATTGATCCAGTCTACATCTTATTATTGGTGGGCCATAGGAAATTGATTCCAACCTCAAATACCTGATCTCATGCTTTAAATTCAACTGGGGACCCCCGCCTTGTGATCTCCTAAGGCATCAATATAAATTGCAAATCAAAACTTCACCGCGGGTCGATACTTCTCCTACTTCCGAGTAGGATCCTGACATTTTCCCTCATCATCCCGGTTCCCAAGGGAGTAATTCTAAAGGGCATTTACAACTTTATTAGGGTACATTGTCCTTGTCAACACATGGGGCCACAGTACTATAATCAAATGACCAAGTATTCACAGGTTCAGTCAGATTTAACCCAGAGAACAGAGGTTCTGCTTGCCCTCCCTGTACAACCGTCAGAGTGATGTAATATAGAAAGGATATAGAACTTCATGATTCACTAGGATCTCATCTGCAGTGGGAGGCGTGTATCCAGGTGTTTTTTTTTTTCTTCCAATTTGACAGCGGTTGGGGTAGTCAATAGGACTTGATAAGGACCTTCAAATCTGGTCAAGACAGGTTTTTCCTGATATGTGCTTCTCACATAACACCTTATCTCCTGGTGCAACAGCTGATGTACCAACTTCAACCTGAGGATTCTGGCAGGGAAGCAGAAACTAGAGAATGGGTGTTAGTCAATTCTTTAAGCAAGTTCTACAACAAATTACCACTTTAACATGTGATTCTGATAGCCCTGTTTTTGATCATCCTCCTATCTTGGGGGTGCCCAAAAGGATTCATATGGGGTTAACATGGGTTAACCCAAGTTTAGCCTGTGGGGTATGTCTGACATGATACAAGGCAATGGGCAGCAATCCTGGCCATTCTAATAGGACCCTGTCCTACCTCATTTTTAGCATTTGTTCTTCAAGTGTCCCATTCATCCTCTCCACCTTCCTGAGCTTTGGGATGATATGGGGTAATGTAATCCTACACCACTCCAAACGATCTCTCCATAATTCTGAGTAAATCGTGGCTGTAAATGCTGGAACCCTGATCACTTTCCCACACTTGGGGTATTCCCAAATCTACAGACTACCTTTGTGAGTCAATTTCCTTAGCTGTGACTCTAGCTGGCATGTTGGTGACTGGGTATGCCTCTGGCCAACCTGAAAACAGTCTACTACCACTAGGGCAATATTCAAATATTTGCCTGACATAGGAAGATTTGTATGTGGTCCACTTGTAATCCTTTGAATGGGTAATCAGGCTTGGCAATATTTGGGTGGCACCTTCTTGTTTTGGGCCGGATTGCAAAGTTTTGCAAATTTGACACCTCTGTTGTAGGCTGTGATTGTTTGTTGATATTCCAGGGTGCATAGTAGAACTTCTTGACATAGGCCTAAAGCCCGGTGTTTTTCCTCTGTGAGTGAGGCCATGTGCCTCATGTTGCAACGGGCTGGGTACATTTCGTTTTGGGAGGCAAATGAGTCCATCCTTCTTACCAGATTCCATTCTCCATCTGGGCTCCTTGAATCCTTCCATCTTTTCCTTTTCTTCCTTGGTCGTGTGAATTTGTTCTGCTGCCCTTAATTTGTCATGAGGCGGTCGTACCCAGGACCCAATTTGTCTCTGTATCATTCGGTCTCTGCAGTCTTTCATCTTCGGTTGAATTGCTTCTTCTGGTCATCTGGTGGTCACACACATGATATGCATTGCTTCGGGTTCCTACCACCTACCTGACACAGTTCCCCAAGGCAGCCTGTTTGGCTGCTTATCTGCCAATTGAATTCCTGCTGGCGTCCTTAAGAAAGTGGGGTTTTTTTTTTACTTTTCCATGCCCTGGACCTTGATAATTGCAACTTCTGTAGGCTTCAGATGGATTCCAGGAGGCTCTGAAAGCGTTCCGCAATCGCTGTGCACCCGGGGTTTCCTGCTCAGTGATGAAACCTCTATCTTCCAAAGGGATCCCCAAAGGTCATCGTCTAATGCCATTGGGCATATCTTGAATCTGTCTTGATGTTTGGCTCTAGTGCAGCTTCCATGTGCAGGCATCTGTAAGCCATCAGCTCTGCCTTCTTGGGCCGACATGTTGCAGGAAGTGCTTCACCATCAGGGACTTCTGTTTCAGAGGTGACTGCAATCCTGTGTGGAACCTACCGGCGTATGGTCACAAATCAGGAGCCATCCGTCCATAGTTCAAGGTCTGCATCTTGGAGTTCAGTCTCTTTCCCATTGATTGGTGCCAGAATTTTGAGATTTGAAGGGCTGCAAGGCAGTCGAGAGGAAAGTGTTTCAGGTTATTCAGGTCCTCCTCGTCATACTCCCCCCCCGGAATGTGGCAGTAGGGTGGCAGGATTAATTGTGTGACATTTCTGGAACGTGATATTAGAAGGTAACATTAAGGAACACTGAAGTCATACTTTACTGGTGGTTGAGGAACAGGTTGATATACTTGAATTTAGTTGATTCAGATTTTGGCATCAATTGGTATCACACACTCAACACTTTCTTGATCGGATCTCCGCCCCTGAACCTGAGGTCATCATCATTATTTCTTTTTCTTCCCATCTTTCTTCTCCTTGACCAGTGCTTGACGGAACCATTTGGCAATAATAACGGCTTCCTTCAGTGTTAGAGTTGCAGTTACCGGCCTGACAGAGTTAATCTTGTCCTTTAATTGTTCTTGTAACCCATCCATGAATGCAAGGGACCTCACAAAGAGGCAAGGGTCCTTGTTTTGAGCTGAGAATCCCAATCTCAAATTGTTGCGTGATGCGAGCCTGCATACGTGTCTACAGATTCATCTTCTTCTTGTGGACATCTTGCATTGACACAGTTTTGGTCCTGTGACGAGTCCTGTGCCCACTCTTCAACTGCTCACATAAAGGTCATGCCTGAGTCCCAAGAATCCTGGAAGGTCAGTCGATGCATATTCAGAATGTGCCTTTGATTTATAGGTAATAGCTATCTGTAGCTTAATTTCAAGTATGGCCATTAGATCCTTCCAGGTCGCTGCAATAGGTCTTCTATATTTGCACCAGTGTTCTATAAAAAGGCATAGTGCCTTTCATGATCCGGAGCTGATTCACCCAGAGTTGAAACCTGAATTGGGGTAAACTTGACATACCTGAGGGTTTCATCCTCGTTTCTGGAGGCTGTGTGCAGCCTAATGGCTGTGTAGGTAAATGGATTATTTCTAGAACGATTAAATTACATATTCAAAAGATCAACTTCATAGTATTGTGGCTGGAAAGTAGGCGGTATAGGGGGTGGGCTGGACAATCAGGTATCTTGGCTCCATCCTGTGTAGATGGCTCTCTTCACTCGTCAGCGGCATACTGGAGTACTTGCCACAATCTTGATTTCACTATGTGTGGTGGGTTGTGTTGCAAGTATTGTTGCACCTATGTCCGCCACTTCTTCTATACAGTCACACATATGGTACCCAAAGATGGCCTGAAGAAATTAGTGGCAGAGCTATTGTCTTTCTGGCATGCGTACCATGGTCACTGGTGGATGCATACACTAGAGGCTTCCGTATGGCTGTACCTGAGCAATCGGCCGACTGTCTACAGGGTGGTTTCTTTCATAAATTGGGCCTACAGCATGGATCAGGATAGAGCAGGGAAGGCGACAGGGGTCGGGACAGCTAAATCCCCTACTTCCACTCGATTACCCTAGGGCTACTAGGCTCTGCTATCTGCTTGTATCCGATGGACCTTCCAAGTTCTAACATCCGCGGGCTAATCCCGACCTTATGCTCCAAGTCTGAGTTAGCAGCATTTACCAAGGCTCCCACATTAAGCGTACCAAGGTCTCCATAACCCACACTGAGAGTGATCTGTCCCCCTGACACAGTGGTGTACATTCTCTGAAACACGGGTGGGTCATATGAGACCGAGGTGGGTCCAAATGAAGACCGAGTCATGGGACCCTGGGGTTTTTATTTTTCCTGCGAGCGGACCCATGGGAACATCGGGAGTGGTAATTAATCAGTAATGGGAGTTCCGGAGCTGAGCATCAAGAGTTGTGTCAGCCAGTTGGGCTTCCTGCTGTGTACACCGTGTAACAATGAGACAACCGAAGGAGGAGAATGCTTTACCTCCGCGGTGCTGTGGCCTAGCGGAAGTTGGGCCTGAGTAATAGGATCCGGAGTCGTTATTACCTGATCCAGGGTGTGATTTCCGGGTTCCGGTGGGTATACCAAGATGGCTGCCAGAGGGTGCACCAAGATGTCCACCAGGTGAAGTTCCTGTTGCCCCGCCTCCGTCCGCACCCAAAGATGACATTGCAACGGAAGCAGGGCAGGACATACGCAGAAGATGAGGGTGTGGTGCCCCACAACTGACTCACGTTACCACGGAAGTCCGGGTTTTCTGCAACCCACAACGTGGTGCAGGTCCACCCTTCCGGTCCATTTCCAGTGCCATCATATGGCGGTGGCGTCATCAACAGTTGTGCAGTTACACTTAATTTTTCGCACAGCAGATTTTACATAACCAAACAGCATTTCAGCTTTTTTCATCTCCTCCTTCCTCCCTTAACTTCTGCATATCCTTACAACTTGTAAAGCCTCTCGCAACTCTGAATGGAGCCTGTGCAGCTTCGAACAAGCCCTTATCTCTAGCATGCCTCTTCCTGTGGTTAAGTATATCTGTTCCACATGCTGGGCTGCAGTCTGCCCGTCTGACGGCAATCCAGCTAATTTGTACAAGCGACTCACTTCTTTCACATAATTCTTTCCTTCTCTTGCCCCAGACCATTTATGCTGTCTGTTCCCCTGCAGGGAGGGTCTGTTTTCGTTTAAAATAGCCGCAACAAATTACTAATTCAGAGATACAACACCAGTGCAGCAGCTCACTATGTGTTAAAACTAACAGTTATCTACCAAGATCCACCTTCCTCGGTTACAGGATCTTGTAGATTGGGCCCCCAACCCCAAACTGCAGTTTCACATGTACCTCTACCACTCCGTAACGAGAAATTTTCTACCAAGACCCTAGTGAACTTATGGACCGTAAGGGTCCTGTGACACCTGGCCCTGGTCTCCTTTCCCGACTGACAGCCTATATCCCAGTAATATGTTACGCACTAAACACACTACTTTTTTTTTTGTTTGTTTAACTAACAGAACCAACTTCCCCTTTTTTCTCACTGTACTCAGGCAGTCTTTTACTTCTCTTTCTATTCTGTCAATCGTATCAGTAAGATGACCGACTGAGCCGTTACGTGGTAATGAGAGAATTCTCAACACAGTGCTGCGGTTTTTAAGATCACCAGGAGAGGATGACAAAATGTCGTACCACTCAGACGTTCAAACCCAATGCCACCGTCTAACAACCGGAATTACTAAACTATCACTTCCGACTCACCAGGCAAGTAAACACATACAGAATATGATAAACTTACCGTATTCAGTAATGTTGCGCAAGCCTCATCAGCGAAGGGACAGGAGTTCGTCCGTAGCGTCCAGCAGGCTTTCCGGTCCCTCCTCTCGGTGGCACGTTTGGGCGTCTAAATTGTCGGGTCTGAAGCGAGAAATATCCTGGTCAGTCCAGTCACCTCCCATTAAAGCATTTGTGCACACGCCAAAATGACTCCAGATTACAAAGTTCCGTTTCAGAACCCAGCTCATGCTCTCACCCCCTGGACCGAACAGCAATTCCTGGGGTTTAATTCAGTGCACAAGTATTTAACAGGAAAGGAAGAGGGCATGGTTTAAGGCTTGTTATTATTGCAACAAATCAGACATCTTCTGCTCGTCTACTTCATATTGTAGATTAACCGATCAGTTATTAACGTCATCTCGTGGTCCATAAGTCATCAGTTTCCATGTTAAGTCATCTAATTTCCCAGTAAGTCATCTGATTCCATCAGACTTTGGACTATGTTGAGTGAAAAAATTTTAATCGACTAAGTTTGAAATCGGCCAAGGTTTTTATGGTGATTGAAATTTTCAGATCAGGCGATAATTAGGTTAAAATCTGTGCATCATCTATTAAATCGCAGCCATTTTCGGCCTTCCTGTCATGTTGGAGGCCAGCATATCAGATTATCAGAATAGAGAGGTGAGAATGTGTGGTGCGACGTCATACTGGGATGTGTATGGTTGCGATTGCTGGAAAAAAATCACATGACCCTCGTTTTAACATAGAACAGCCCCTTCCTGTTCAAACCTTAGTGTATACAGCGTCTCCATAGCCAGAATAGGAACTGCGCGCTGCCTGTGGCCAAACAGCTCAGCCGCAATTAGTCCTATTTCTGCACAGCAGAAACCCTCTACTATTAAGCTGTGATACCTGCCAATTTAGTTACGAGAATTAGAGATTTGAAGATTATGTAGTTAGCTAAGAAATTATCTTTAACGCAAGCACTCAACCTTTCTGTAAAGTCACGGGGAGCGGAGGGGGTGGGGAGCTGTGGGCAACACAGACAGCTTCTATCTCTATAGAACAGCACTGGTAGAAGTTCACCTACCACACAATGATTAGTGTCAGACAGTTGCACCTGCAATAAGCCTCTTTACATAAATTTACCAGTTTGCTAATCCTGCGCAAAATATTTCCTGGACTTTTGGGCACATGCCTGAACCTTATATTGGATACTTACACAACATTTCTCAGAGTAACCTGCGAGTTCTCTTTTGTGTTACTGCAAAACCTCCATCTCATTTATTCACAGTATTTATTATCATTATACACTTTCAGATATAGGTCGTATCATTTTCAATTTTACCCCTATTCCATCTTTTTTGCGATCATATCCACACCTTAGCAGTTCAAATTACAATCCAGCCAAATTCTATGTTAGTCAGCACAGGTTGCTTTGTTGCTCCAAAAAAAACGTTTACCCCGTGTAACATACGAAAACATAACAGAATACGTCTTTTTTTTGACCTTTTGTGCCGCACCCAGCTTTGTTCATTGACGCAGCATCCAACAGTAAATCTAAAACAGCAACTTCTAATAAGTCACCACATGAATTGAAAAGGTGCAAAAAATACCGCTGTATTAACAAACCAAAACATAAACGATTACGCCTGTTTTTTTGACTTTTGAGCACCCAGCATTTGAATTCATCTGAACTCAGCATCTCTATACGTAAAATCTTAAAACACAATTTCTATAGTCACCACAGTGAATTGAACAGAGGCAAAAAAATACCGTGTATTATACGAAAAAGCCTAAACAGATACGTGATTTTTTTGACTTCTTGCCGCACCCAACTTTATTCATTGACAGACAGCATCCACGTAACATCTTAAAACAGCAAATTCTATAGTCACCACAGGTGAATTGAAAGTTGCAAAATACGGTATTATACCAAAACATAAACCAGATACGTTCTTTTTGACATTTGTCACCCAGCTTTGTTCAAACCCCCCACCATGGACGCAGCACCCACGGAAATCTTAAAAACAGGCAATTCTATGGTCAACCACAGTTGAATTTGAAGGTGCAAAAAATACCGGTGTATTAATACGAACAAGCATCACAATACGTGTTTTTTTACTCTTCTTGCGCACTCCCAGCCTTTGTTCATTGGACGCAGCATCCACGTAAATCTTAAAACAGCAATCTATAGTCCACCACAGTTGAAGTTGAAAGGTGCAAAAAATACCGTGTAATTTTATACGGAAAACAAACAATACGTTATTTTTGACTTTTGTGCGCACACCAGCTTTGTTCATGACGCAGCTTTTCGTCCACGTAAAAATCATAAAACAGCAATTCTAGAGTCACCACATGGTTAAAGAAAGGTGCAAAAATACAGGTGTAATTATAGAAAACATAACAGATAACGTGGTTTTTGTTGCACTTTTGTTTGCCCAGTCCAGATTTGTTGATAGACACCATTGCAGTTAAATTTTGAATCAGCAATTTTGTTTTTTGTTTAGAGGGATCTGAGAATATCTGTGATTTGACCGTCTTTTTAATAAGAGTCTTTCCAAAACTATTCCATACCTTCCTCCAAATTTTATATTGCTGAACATGGAGCGAAATGCAGGTGGTATGCAAGCAAAGAGGGGGTTAGCACATGGAGGTAGAGGTATGAGAGAAGGTGCACTTACAGTGCTGGCGACAACAAAAAACAGCGCATTCCAGCGGATCGTCAGTTGCAGAGACCGTCAGCCTGTCATCGCGGGGTCAGGGCCCCTGTGAATCTCAGTAAACGAATAAACAGCATCGGTCGCCAATCTGTCCTTACAGTGGTTACTGCAACCTGCATCTAGCAGTCTTACCTCCTCGTCCTCGACCAGTCCACTCCGCCACTAATGTCGTCACACGCATCCGACCAAACACTGGAACAGCCAAAATGTCCAACTTCGTGAACCCACACTGTGGATAATCACATTGTCACTGAAGACCTCTATTGATGACAAAATGCGGTTGGGGTCAGAGGCATGTTAAAAGATCAAGAGGAATGTTTTAGTCTGCTCTGACTGCCCAATTTACTAATGCCATCAAGAGGGTAAAGGAAGCCGGCTTAATCGGCAAAATCCCGGGCGGTCATCGCCAACGCCTTTGCAGTGCCCCTGTGCTTGTAAGACCCGCAGAGCTTCTGTGCAGAAAGTCCAGGACGACCAAGTCACCTGTTTTGATGAGATGAATCGATGATGACTACATTAGCGGATCCATCCCTGGTCTTTTCCGCAAATATGCTTTGCAAGCGCTTCATCAGTGGACGAGGAGGAAGACCGGATGGGTAGTGTCAATACGGTCCTGCCACATAAAGGGAGAGGGCGGGTCGCAGAGTCCGCTGATATGATTCCACCAGCCACGTCAGCGCAAACCCCGCTTCCCTCGCTTATCGCCGTCAAAAAGGTCCAGGACCTCTCAAAGCCCTGGTCTTACCTTTGAGCAAAGCGCTCGATTCGTCACCCAGCCGATGTCATATGCCTGCCTTTGCCATAATCGCATAAGTAGCGCGAGGCAAAAGAAACCTTAAGTGGTTAACCCACCACACAACAATCTGTCAAGTCAAAAATCTGGCAGCGAATGCATGAGTTGACAAACTGGAGGAACACTTGGCCATAAACAGGCCAGAACGACAGCCGGGCCTCCAAACCACTCGTCACACCCTCTTTCCTCCGCCTCCTCCTCCGCCGACCAAACCAAGCGTGTCCTCAGCTGCCCATTCTCGCAGAGTCATGATCAGGGATCAGCCTCCGCTTCAGCCTCCATTGTCGCGCCGAGTAACCACCCACACCACCACAAGACCCATCCTAACCCCTTCGCCTTCCGCCAGTTTACGACCTGCCACTCCGTCAACAAGCGCCAAGTCTAGTCAGCCAGCCTTCTGTCTTCAGGTTTGGGAGCAAGAAGAAACACTTTAACCCCCTACACAACCATCCCAAAGCAAAAAGCCTGAATTCGGCATTGCTAGGCTTTGGCCTTGGAAAATGTTGCCTATCCGTCTGGTGGACATCGAGAGATGGGTTCCGCCACGTCATGGCCCTTGCCTTCCACCCAATACCAGATGCCGAGCAGGCATTACACTTTTTTGCCAGAAAAGCTGTCCCTGCCCTGGCCAGCCACGTCGTCCATCAAAATTTCAAGCGCGTTGGTCCGTCAATCTCGTGTCCGGAAAAGTCCATCGTCACCCACCGACACACATGGACTAAGTCAAGGCCACGGCCAAGGTCCGCTAAGATCTCTGTGACAGCTCATTGGTGCACGCTCATCAAAACCGCAGGATGGTGCCAGGCTTCTTTTCCCCCAAGTTTCCTCTGGTGGCAAATCACATGGCCCAGAGACACCCCAGCCTTTGTTGAAATTAATCTGCCTTGGAGACACCGTCACCCACCATACAGGACCGGAGCTGTGGCTGACGGCCTCAACCGTCAACGAGACCAGAGCCTGGCTGTGTGACAAGAACCATGTTGCCAGCAAAGGTGGTGTGTGCGATCAACGGGCGAAATCCTGCTGGCCGCCCTTAAGATCAGGTGCTTAACGCACATCCCCTTCTGCCCTGGCACATGTCAATAACCTTGTTGTCCACATAACATACTCAAAGAGCTACCCCCGGTCTGGAACTACCTGCTGTAAGAAGGCTCGAGTCAGAGTTCGCACTCCGCCGCCGCTTCGCACCCACCTGCTTCGCTCCCGCCTGGCTGCGTTGCAGCGTCCAATCTCGGCCGTCATCCCGTCCACCGTCTCATTGTTGACGTAGCAAACTACCTGGAATTCCCCACCCCTCCTCAAGCTCCAGCGATGTGGGAGTAGCGTAATGCCATTACACGCGCAGTACGACACCAGTGACAACAACTGGCCTGACACAAGCAGACGATAGCAAGACCAATCGGGGTGTTGAGCCACCGAGATGGATGCAGGTGAAAAGCTCTGCACCATCCTTGCCAGTTTTGAAGAAGCCACCAAAATGGTCAGTGCGGACGATCCCTTGTCAGCATGAGCATTGTGGTTATTTAGATCTGGAACGATCGTTGGACACTCTGAAACATCAGGTCCCCGCCAGCGACGGAGGAGGAACGGACCCCAGAGCAGACACATAGCCTTTCTCTCCGTCAAATCAACAAGGCCCGACAGTTTCTCAATTTTAAATCGGTTCTTCAATTAGGCAGTGGTTCAGGTCCAGAGCTAGTGCAAGGCGGCACCTCAGCTCTCAGGGTGCATCATCCGGGAAAGGGTCAGGCTGTGTTTGAAGCTGTGCCGGAGGAAGCGGAGGAGGAGGAGGAGGAGGTATTCCTAGAAAACCGACGTCCCCCTTGGAAAGAGGTTGGCGTGAATTTAAAGGCAGATGGGGGAAGATGAGTTTTGCTAGTGCCCCTCAACCCAGAGGCTTGGGAACTCAAGGCTCCATCTCTCACATGAGTGTTTGGGATGCTCCATTTCCTCCAAACATGATCCTCGCATTATGGCCCATCAAAATGGAACAACAGTTACTGGGTGGCCACCCTCCTGGATCCCCGGTACAAAACAAAACTCAGCACTTTCCTTCCACCCACCCAAATAGAGAGTAAAATGCAGGAAATGGAGACCTTGCTGATTGATCAACTGGAGACATCTGTTGCGTCTGCTTCACGTTCTTCAATTGTCACGGTGGAACAACATCAGCGACGTGACAGAAGTAGAGTGCCAAGCAGCCGTAGCGGCAGCAAACAGGGAAGGTGGCAGAAGCCTAATGGCTGACCTCGGCAATCTTTATTTACCACCTAACCAACGCAGCAATGCAGGGCACACATTTCCCAAAACACAGAGACCAGCTTAAATCATGGTGCACGACTATCTGCGCCCACAACACCGATATTTTTGGATGTGTTTTGGACCCAATAGACTTCTGCGTATCCAAAATGGACGAATGGCCCGAGCTCGCTCGCCACGCCATAGAGGTGTATTCCTGCCCAGCAGCCAGTGTCATATCTGAGCGGACCTTCAGCACAGCTGGAGGAGTCCCTTACAGACAAACGCATTTCCACTTTCCACAGCTAATGTGGATCGTTTGACTTTCATCAAGATGAATCAGGCATGGATCTCTGATGATGTTGTGGCCCCAATTGCCGAGTCACTGATTATTGCTGGTCTACTTCCCATTCCCTCCAAACAGAAATGGTCCTCTTGAAAAACTTATTTTTATCAGGATCATTTCTTACTGCAAGTTTTATTCTCAAGTCCCCGCAGTTCCTTGTGCTGGTTTTGCTGTGAGGATAGTAAAAGTCACCAAGGTGTCAGGACAAAAAACCCTATTCCATTTACTCACTTCATCTTCAAAAACTTTTCACATTGTCAATGGTTTTTGGGGGTCATGTTGCCTCACAATTTTTAACAGTGGCTGAGAAGTATATTTTATATTTTTTTTGGGTCATGTTGCTGTGAGATACAGCAATAATCATGGTCCTTTGGACAGAAATGGGGCTTCTAAGTGGCATTTTCCCTTTCAAAATTTTTTAAACAATGGCTGAGAAGTCATATTTATAATTTTTGGGGTCATGTTGCTGGGAGATACAGCAATAATCATAGTCCTTTGCAACAGAAATTGTGGCTTCTAAGTGGCTTTCCCTCCTTAAACAATTTTTAACAGGGCTGAGAAGTCATTTTATAAATTTTTTTTGGGTCATGCTGCTTTGAAATGCAGCAATACTACGGGTCCTATTCTAAAAATGTTGTTTCTAATAGACATTTTGTTCTTCACAATTGTCAAAAGTGGCTTATGGTCATGTTTTGAATTTTTGGGGGCATTTTGCTGTGACATGCAGCTATAACTACAAGGTCCTTTATAAAAAAAATGTTTTTTCTAACAGACATTTGTTCTTCACAATTGCCCAAAAAGTGGCTCAAGGGTCATGCTTTGAATTTTTGGAGGCATTTTGCTGTGACATGCAGCTATACTACAGGTCCGAGTCTAACAATTGTTTGTTCTAACAGACATTTGTTCTTCACCATGGTCAAGAGTGGCTCAAGGGTGATGGTGCTGTCAGAAACAGATAGGTAGGACACTGTTAATGGACACATATTGCAAAATGACTTGTTTTTGCAAGATCTTTAACATAGCTGTCAACCCCTTTTATTGAGACAACCCTTTAATACAATTAAAAAAAGAAACAAAGACATGGTGGGGTTCCATCCGATTTTAAAAATGTTTTTCTAGAATTAAAGTACTAAAAACTTGCATGTAACAAAATAGCTTTTTAAAAAAATTCCTCTGAATTGTAAAAAGGGAGGTACAGGAAAACTTTACCAGATGTAGGTTATTCAAGGACATGGAGTATGGAGCACGGACAGAGAACAAAGTACAGAGGGCCATTTCTCCAGCACGTTGAGTAAAAATGGAAAAAGAATGCCAAGATAAGGGCAACCTGGGTGTAACACAAGCGTTAACCACCAGTATTTCCAAGTGAAGCTCAATTGGTCCACCCCTCATACGGAGGGGCAAGCGCTAACCCAGGTATTGACTGTGTACTGAGGAAGGCTGGAGTTCTCACAGTTCCGCTTCAGCTCACTGATTCATCACGACAGTGTTCGTTGATGCGTCTTCAGGGCATTTTAACCTGTGTGTTAATAGATGACGGACGCCAGCCTGGGCTCTCCACGCACCCACTGTAACTCCGGGCCCCGGGGTCATGCTGTGGAAAAGGGACAGGTATAGTCAATGTTCAGTTAAACCTAAAATGTGACTGAAAGACTCCTTTTTACGCACTTTTTAAATCTGGCAGTTATGCAGGTTTGGGGCTCATGCTGTGGCCCAGGACAGGTATAGTCAATGTCCAGTGAAACTAAAATGGGGGTTGAAAGACTCTTTTTACGGCACTTTTTAAATCTGGGAGTTATGCAAGTTTGGGCTCATGCTGTGGCCAGGACAGGTATAGTCAATGTCCAGTAAAAACTAAAATGGTTGTTGAAAGACTCCTTTTTCCGACACTTTTTAAATCTGGGGTCATGCGGGTTTTGGGGGCTCATGCTGGGGCCCAGGACAGGTATAGTCAATGTCCAGTGAAACTAAAATGGTGGTTGAAAGACTCCTTTTTCCGGCACATTTAAATTGGGGGTCATGCAGGTTTGGGCTCAATCTGCGTTCCAGGACAGGGATATTTCAATGTCCAGTTCAAGAAAAAATGATGGTTCATTTTCATACTGCCTTCTGGCACTTTTTAATTTGTGGGTGATGCAGTTTAAGGTCATGCTGTGGAACAAGACAGGGATAGTAATGGGTGTGACTTTTTTTCTGTGGCTTTTTAAACCTAAGTGTTGTGCCTAAGATGTAGCCAGGTTATCCATTTGACTGTTGTGGAGTTAATTCCAGCTTCTCCAGCCCTGTTTGGGTGTAAGAATGAAGGTGTTGTTGTTCTCCCATAGACTTTAATGGTCATCGGAGATGATCGACTATCGAAAACCTTATCGATGGTGGCCGACTATCGACTATCGATCGATGTCGATAGCCAACGTAATCGCTCAACACTAGTCTTGACGTCATCTTTGGGTGCGGTGCACAGGATGTCGGTGCCATCTTATCTTGCATAGTTACTTATAACTAGCAGGTCAGTAGCAAGGGAAAAATTAGGATTTGAAGCATATAAAAGTATAAAAGTATAAAAAGATACAACACTCATATATATGTATATTAGACCCGACAATACCACCACCACATAGTGACTGAATAATTCACCACACTACAACCACACATCACCATCACATAGTGACTGAATAATACACAACACCATAACCTCATATCACCACCACATAGTGACTGAATTATGCCGCAACACCATGACCACATATCACCACCACATAGTGACTGAATAATACACAACACCATGACCA